>LOJH01026716.1:3801-15217 GCA_001685095.1 Ellobius talpinus
CCACTGCTAGGGGACCGGCAGCCATCTCTGCCTGGGACTGGCTGCTCCCAGAGCCTGCTGTCTGCCACCACATATCCTGCTACCACCGCTTGGGCCACTGCTCTGGGACCGGCAGCCATCTCTACCTGGGACTGGCTGCTCCTAGAGCCCACTGCCTGCTGCCACATGGCCTACTACCTCCACTCGGGCCACCACTCTTGACTGGGCCACCGCTCTGGGATTGGCAGCCATCTCTGCCTGGGACTGGCTGCTCCCATGGCCTGCTGTCTGCTGCCACATGGCTAGCTACCACCATTTGGGACCTACAGCATTTCTGCTGCCTACTGCCACCGGGGATCTTGCAACATTTTTAAAAAATCATAAAAAACCTGACTTGATCATTTACTATACATTTCTCAGTCTACTTGTGTGGGGATGTGTCATTAGTTAGCATCTGAACCAGGATACTGAACAAATGCAGTTACCATCTCACTGTGTGGATACCATCCAATTAGGTGCCTTAAAAGCATTTGAGAAAACAAGTTTTTTTGTTTTGTTTTTGTTTTATTTTGTTGTTTTGATTTTTGAGACAGGGTTTCGCTGTAGCTATCAAGCCTGTCCTGAAACTAGCTCTTGTTAACCAGGCTGGCCTTGAACTCACAGGGATCCACTTGCCTCTGCCTTTTGAGTGCTGAGGTTAAAGGTATTCACCACAAAAACAAGGTTTTTGAAGGTAGGATTCACCCATTCTGGCTGGTACCTGAGGCACACATCAGTCTTCGGCCCTTGACTAAGAATTACACATTTGATGTTCCTGGTTCTCAGCCTTACAGTCTTGAACCGGAAAACAGCATGGGATTTTGAGAACTCCAGCTCTGAGATGCCACACTGTGGAAATTCTCAACTTCTAAAATAATGGGAACCGAATTTCTCATGATAAGTTTAGGACTGAGGAAGCACAACATTCCTTAGCTACATTACTCATGTTGAAAAGTAGTGCAAATGAAAAGCTTTGTTATGAGCTTTAGCTGCTATTGAAATCGTGGAAAAGTTTTCACTATCACATAAGCAAAGGTATGAACTGTAACTGGTATGCACTTCATTATACTGGGATCCTCTTGGTTACGATTTTTATTTTAAATATTTTCATGAGAATAATAACAGAAAACTAGCTAAGAGTTCTTAGCTTGGACAGGGAAAATTAGAGTTGTTATACCTTTTTTTAATTTTATTTTTAATTTAGCAATAAGAACCAGCGCTGCTTTACATACTTACTCTGTTGGTGCCTTGGTTGTGACCCTTTAGTATTCTTAGAGAGACAGGGAACCAAGTCAAGTCAACTCGCACACTTTTATTCTTTTGGGAGCTAACTCTGTCATTAATGGACTCACAGGACTTGAAAACTGTACTTGAATTCTTTTCACTTCTTTTTAAATTCTTCATGTTTGCCCTTAAAAGGGAATTTAAGGATTTGAGATTCCTGGTGCTTTTATTTTTGCCATAGAAACATTTGTTTTCTCAGAACAAAAGAGTTACTTTAAAGTGCTGGGTGCGCAGCTTAGCCCACGTGATGCCTACATGGAAGCCTCATGCTGTCTTATCTTTTGTATATCTAGTCTTTCAAGAATTCCCTGCTAGAAATTGCTAGCTTAGATTCCAGAAACTCCTCTGTTCTTTTTACCTAAAATTTTCCCCACTCCAGGATACCTATTTCACTTAGGCCTTAATTAGTGCAAAAGGACTTAGCTATATGAGTATCCTGACTTAAAGTATTTCAGAAGAGTTTCAAAGGCCTGACTGCTTAGAATTTGGATATTTTATGATATGGACTTATGAAAGTAGAACAAATACAGGCATAATAAATTTAATATCTCAAAATAATGTCATGTTATGATATAATAAAATAACTTTTTTTCAGTTATTATGTGCCAACTCCATTGAGCCCCAAGCAAAATACTGATTTAGGTTAAAATCTGCATTTGAATCCTGTCAGTATTTAATATGTCTGAAGTTGTTAACTCTCTCATCATTAATAAAAGCATCATTATAATCATTGGTAATTGATTAGTGATTACAGTCACTTAATGAGCAAGATCTGTCATTATTTAGACTTTAATTGTATTCGGGGAATATATTTGAACTTTAGTGTTACTAAGGAGAGAACTCATTTTCTTGAACAAAAATCATGTGGAAGCTATATTTTCCAGTCACTAAACAGGAGGTATAAAGAACATTACAGTGGCAGTCAGATTTTATCGAATGAAAGCTCTGAAGCCAACAGGTACATGTAAGCAAATGTCTTGGATTTTTCAACACTAGCTAACAATTCAAGTCTCTATGAGTTCAGAAACTAAACAAAGAAACCAGAATCAACAGCAGTGTTCTGTGGAACACCTATGGCTGTTTTGCCTCTTAGTGACCAGGGTTCTTTTGAGTTTCAAATAATTTATGTATTTATTTAAATACACTGTTCTTTTGTTTGTAGAGATGCAGCTGTACAAGGACTGCCATTGTCAAGCAAAGGCTGTAGGCTGTAGAATTCAGTGGGCATTTTTATTACCAGAGAAAGAAGAAAACTACCACTCAAAGTTACCCACTGTACTGGCATTACAGTGTTATAAAGAGAAGACTCCCACTAGAAGGCAAATGTCTAGAATTGATTGGAATAAAACTTGGATTCTAATACGTGTGGATGTCCATGGAGAATGTTCTCAACCTATTTCAGATGCTATCTTATACATTTCTAACATGATCTCTTGGATCATGGAAGACTTGTCATAAAACGGCTTGAATATGGGCAAGGTCTATACTCTGTTAACGATATGTGATTAACTACACCACACGGTGTTGGGTGGGAATAGCAATTCTCTTTTGCTAAGTGGCTCTTTACTTCTTTCAGCTATAGCCATCTGTATTACATATTGCATTTATTTGCCTTTGTCTCCGAACGTTTTAGGAATAAAGACTATCAGTTATACAGTGTAACAAGCATGTTCTACCACAGTTGATTTGGCCTTGCAAATTTCAAGTGTCGTTCAAACTTTTTATTTGTATTTGCTTGGGGCATGTACAGGCCAAAGCACATGCTTCCAGGTCAGAAAACAAACTGAGAAACTTGGTTTTCTATCTTTACCATGCGGGTCTCAGATACGAATATAGATCCCCAGAATTGGCAGCAAATGCCTTTAACCCACTTAGTCATTTTTCTAACCTTTAATGATAACATTTGATGTGTGGAATTCCTAAATCCAATTTTGACAACTCATTTTACAGTGAGGTTTTCTTTCTTGCTTTTTTTGGGGGGGAGGAGATCATACCATTATTGTTTCCTTTCAGAGCTGAATTATATTCCATTATCTGGGAGTATCCCAATGTATTTATCTGTTAGTGGAAGGACATCTAGATTAACCTCTGGGTTTAGCAATGAGAAATGATTGTTTAAGTGTCTGTGAAGTTTTTCTGTGAACATGTTTTCATACTAAGGTATGCTATTGTTGACTCTTATAGTATAGACTTACCTTCACAAAAAAACATCAAAATTGTCTTTGAAATTATATATACCATTATTTTATTTTTGAAATTACATTTTATTTACATCATTTCTCCTTTTCTTTTCCTTCTTACAAACCCTCCTATATATCCTTATGCAGTCTTCTCCAATTTTTGTCCTTTTTTACTAGTTGCTATTTCATATATATATATATATATATTCATGTTACTAATATGTTATTTCATACATACTCCTAAATACAGCTTGTTCAGTCTATATAATGCTCCCTTTATGTGTGTTTTTAGAGCTGATTTTCGGCTAACCAATTGTGCTTTTCGTTGGTGAAAGCCACTTTTCTCATTCCCAGCTATCCTCAGTTACCTGTGTTTCTTTGGATAGGATAGAGGTATCATGGATTTTTCTTCATTCAGTTCGTCTTATTCATTGGCTTAATCCTTGTTCAGCTCACATTTGAGCAGCAATGTTGGTCAGAGTTCTTGATATCACTAAGCAATTTAAGTTGCCATGAATAATAATTGGGCATTCCTGTTGTTTTACATTCTTTTCCCTCGCTGGACTTTACCACTACTCTGTATTTCTGGTTTCTAATAAAAAAGCATTGCATTGCTGTTTGATTTGCATTTTTCTCATGGCGTTTATGTAAAGCAAACTTGACAGTTAGTTTACTTTACTGGTGAGGTTGTATGGAAACTTTTGTACATTTTTCATTCCATTGCTTATTTTCATATTATTTAGTTTTATGTGTCCTTGTATAGTTTGACTAAAAAGTTCTAACACACATATCATTTGTTTTGTTCATTTGTTTGATTTTTTTCTAGGTTTATTTTGTTTTGTTTCTTTGAGACAGGGTTTTTCTGTGCAGCTCTGGGTGTCCTGGAACTCACTCTGTAGACAAGAGTGGTCCCACACTCAAAGAGATCCACCTGCCCCAGCTTCTTGAGAGATTGGATTAAAGGTTTGGGACACCACTTCCTGGCAAGATATATCTTTTGAAAGTGTCCTTTTCATATCTGTCATTTAGGCTACTCATTCTTTCACCATGTTTGTTTAGCATGCGAATTCAATTGTAAATAAGTTCAGCAAATCAATTCTTTCTCTTTTAGGTACTGTACCATTGGTGCCTTATCTAGAGTCATCATCAAACCCAAGATCAATGGGTCAGTGATATATTTTGAAGTAACTTTTTGTGACTCTTATAAGGAATGAATTTATTCATTATAAATAGGTTTCCATTGACCTAGTACCATTTGTTAATTATACTACCTTTGTTCTTTTTGCATTGTTGTTTCACCTTTGTCAGAGATTAATTGATTTATTTAAAAGAATGCATTCATGAACTCATTATATTTCTCATTTTAACAGCTTGTATGCTTTTGTCAATCCCACACTTACTTGATAATTAATACTTTATTTTATATATTAAGAATTTAGGTAGTAACAGTCTTCCTGTCATATTGAAGGAGAAGAACTCAATACAGTACCGGGGAGTCTGATTCTTTTGCTTAAACTCCATAAACTTTTGAATTTAAAAATATTTACATTTAAAACTGCTAGGATTTTGATTTCACCTGTAGAGATCATTGCAAGCTGGTTAGAATCGTTATCTTGACAATAAATTGCATCTTTTCTACCTGTGATGTTAGACTATGTTGTTATTAGTTTATTTCTTTGACTTTTTTCATCTGGTTTGCAGCATTCTCTTTACAGAATGTGTACATTTTTCTTATGTCTTGAATCTATGTATTTCATTTGGGGAGATAGTATAAATGTTATTACTAAAATTTTGGTTTCTATTTACTCATTCCTAGAATCTGGGTAGATATTAAGCTTTTCATATTAATCTTGTATTCTGCAGCCTTTCCACACTTAGCAGTTCCAGGAAATTTGACATTGGTTCTTTTGGTGTTCCTATGTAGACAACTGCATCATCTGTCAGTGACAACACTCTCATTTCCTTATTTATAATCAATATGTCTTTCATTTCATTTCTTATATTATTTCAGAATTAGTGCTTTCATGAGATGTGTAAAGCAGCAGGGAGAGAAAATGTATCCTGGCCTTGTCCCTTACTTAACTGAAGAAGGCTTAGAGTTGTTCTGCATGGAAGATTACATGGGAACTATATATACTCCTTGTCAAGTTAAAGTGTTCCCAATCTATTCCTAGTTTCTAGAGTGTTTCACTATAAATGAGTACTAGAAGCTTCTCATGTTTCTGTATCCATTGATATGATTACAAGATTATTTTTTCTTCCTTTTGTCTTATTATCAGTCAATACTCATGACATCTGTTGTGATATTGCTCTAACTTCTGACACTAGTAATTTGTGTCCTTTCTCATTCTTTTTACTTATCCTGGTTAGCATTTTTTGTTTTATTCATTGACTTTCATCGCTTTTCTATTTTCAGTTTTATTACTACTTGCTCTAATTTTTGCTTTCTTCCCATTTACTTTGGATTGAATTTATTATTTTTCTGCACAATTTTCTGTGATTAAGGATATATATTTGACACTTTTACTGGCTTTCTGACACTAAGTCTCTTTGTTCATACTTAATACATGATGATGTGCTTAGGCTTACTGCAACTTGATAAGCCATGCTGTTGATACTCATGGGAGACCTGCCTTTTCCTAAACAGAAATGGAGAGGTAGTGTATTGGGGAGTGGGAACAAAGGGGTGTTGGGGGAGGTACTGGGAGGAAAGGAGGGAGGGAAACTTCATCGGGGACATAAAGTTAATTAATTAAAAAAGAATTTATGATTGATTACTTAATGATAGTTTGTATATAATGTATCATATAATTTAAACACATATGTAGAAAGTTGTTTAGTCTAGGAAGCAGAACTTAAATTTTTGTGTGCTGAAATATTTATAGTTAACAGTCATGCTGGTGGTAACAAGTACTGGACACTCTTTTATTCAGTTTTATATTCTCTTCCTACTGGTATCAGGCATCTAAACTTGATGAAGCTTCTGAGACTTTTATTCATTTTGTTTGCTTTCTGTCTCATCTCCTTTAAATTAATTCCCTTTCAGTCAATCTGACCATCTTGATTATCCCTTTACTATCCAATACATCAAATTTAGTAATGCTTACTCTGACAAGAACAAAAATATTTTGTCAGAAAGAAGAAATGTAATTGCCAATTTTCTAAAGTTATTAGTTGGACATCATAACAACTGTTGACTAAAGGTTTTCAGATCACCCAACTGTTGTATAAATTTGAGCTTCTGTGGGGAATTATATTCTTTTAGTACATAGTTTTACTGTTTTTTTATCCTTGTAGAGATTTATGGTGGATTGTGGCTCATAGAAAGTGGGTACATAGAGGTAAATAAATAAATAGGGTGAAAAAATACTATTTTACACAATTTTGAGATGCAGTTGAGATCTGGATTACATACTCCTCTCTAAAAATCCAACTTTGTATCTAGATATTTTGTTACAAAGACATTCATAATTTTGCTCCCTTTTGAGATCTAGGAAATCTGTAGTTCCCTCTTTGTCTTCTCTAAAAATAATGTACATGCAGATGATCTAGACTGAGTTTGGTAATGTATTCAGAATAAATACTCTTATCGGACCATAGACTCCTGGAACTTTCTATGTGTTAGGGACTCTGCTAAGTATTGTCCATACAGTAATTTGTTTAGATTCTTCTACCACATTACACAATTTTGATGCTCTTTATTTTGGAGGCTAATCCCTTTTCTTGAGGTGACAAAGCTGTTATTTATTTGAGTTCATAAAGTTCTGGCTCCAGTTTTTAATCCTTTATCATTGATCTGACTTCCTCTGAGTAAGTAATAGTAAGTGTCCTAGGTATCAATTACACTTACATTTTCTATTCTGAGGAACATGCTCTGATTCTCTGCCAAAGAAAGATTAAGCAGATTGACAAGGGTTTACAGTTCAGTGGTATATGAGTATGTTTTGTTTTACAAGATATCAAAACTCTACCATCAATCACTCAGATGCTGGTCTAGAAGCCCCTCTTTAATTCATCAGCTGTAATGATTGAGCAGAAGTTTGACCTCAATTCATTTTCACCAATGTAAAACTTGTGGTTCTGAATGCTGCATATACTGTTCAATCACATTATTATTTTATGGTGTTACACAAGTCAGGTCTTGCCTCAGTTTCACTGAGGTAAAAGTAATCTAATTTCTTCTACTCCATATTGATTACTCTAACTCATTGGAACTTTCTTTTGATTGCACTGTCCTACAGCATTATAATCAAATCTCCTGAAATGTAGTGGAAATGGTTTGACAACAAACTGATAATGAGTATACTACATGGGAAATGATTTATTCACAATTATTTATGCTCAAGGCCCTATGCTATTTTAGATAAAAAAAATTAAGAAATTTATTTTTAAAAATTCAGAGATTGTGCCTGATTTCCTATTTATAAATTATAACAGTTATACTGCCATCTTTGTAAAATGCCTCCTATAATGATTGGAATTAAGTGATTGACATATAAAACATTAATGCTTTCTTACACAGAATAAGAGCCATGTCTGTGCTTATTTTATAGCAATAGTGCAGTTTCTTGATTTAGAAAAACTTATTTCTCATTGATTATATGTATATACATATGTAAATGTACCTTTTTGTATATTGAAAAGTATGTATAGTTACAACTACAATTCCTATAGTAGAATGTCATCAATATTTTAAGAATATAGCTATATAATATGAACTAGCCAGGGTTTGAGTGAGAGATTGCTAGGAATCTCTCAAAGAGTGAATGGATTAAGTATGTCACTCAGGGAAGAGCCTCGCCTAACATGTTTTAGGGCCTGAATTAAATCCCCATCCACAAAATTGTGATGGATAAGTAAATATTAACATCTATAATAAAATGACTGGTACTTTCAAATATTCATTGAAGAAGTAATAACCATTAAAAGAATGAAAAGAAGTCCAGCATAGTTTAAATTAAAACGGAATGAGGAAACACTAAGAGATAATTGAAGATAATATCAGGCCATGTACACCATATTAAAATTTTGATCTTTATTCTAATAAAATGAAATGTCCAGTAAGCAAGCTGCTAACCTAATCAGTCATATCCATGCCTACCATAAAAGAATTATTCTGGCCAATGTTTGTTCATTTTAACAATTAAATGCTGTCAGCTAACACAAATATGAATAGAGCATTCTTCGTATTGGCTCCAGTTTTATTCTATATGTTCTGCCTTTTCACACATGGAATTATGCCACTCTATCCAGATTCAACTCAATATAGTCTCATATGTAGTTCTCCAGTTATGGAAGCTACTGTCACCAGGACCTCAAAATGTGACTATAATGGATGTATGGCTTTTCAGATAGTAATTAACTTAAAATAAATTCAATTAGGGTAGGCCTTAATCCAGTCTAACCATTGTCGTGGTTTCAATGTGAAATGATTCCTATTAGACTCAGATGTTTGAACACTTGATTCTAAATTCGGAGCACCATTTGGAGAGATGGTACAGCCTTGTGGGATGAAGCACGTCACTGTGGGTAGCCTTTGAGAGTCAAAACTGCATTCCACTTTCAGTTTTTGCTCTCTGCTTTGTGTTTGTTTTTGAAGATACAATCTGTCAGCTTCCTGCTCTGCCTGCTATAATGCATCTGCTGCCATTAGGGACTCCCCCTCTGGAACCATAGCCTCAAATAAACCCTTCCTTTTATAAGACGTCCTGGTGATGGCACTTTATCACAGCAACAAATGTAACTAACACAATCGGTGATTTTATGAAAGGAGACTGTGGAAAGAATTCAGGATATGCATGTGACAGAGAAAAATCTAATGTGAGAAACTAGTGAAGTAATATCCACCAAAAGAAAAGAGAAAGAGAAAGCAAATACACCAACTTCAAATTTTGTACTTTCAGAAACCTATTATACCTCATCTCCTTCTTTTCTACCTTTCGGCATTAAGTCTGCAATCCTGGAACTGGGGAGTTTCAGGGAAAAAGTCACTTGATTTTAGAAAATTGTGAATCATTATTATGTTAGTGGCTGTGCTGGCTAGTTTTATGTTAATTTAACACAATCTAGAGTCATTTTGCAAGAGGAAACCTCAGTGGAGATGATGCCCCCACCAGATTAGCCTGTTGAAAAGCCTGAAAAGCCTGTGGTACATTTTATGATTTATGATTGATTTGGGAGGAATCAGCTCACTGTGGCCAGTGCCATTCCTGGGCTAGTGGTTCTGGTATTATTGGAAAGCAGAATAAATAAGCCATAGTGAGCAACCCAGTAAGCAACACTTTACAGAAATTCCTTGGAGCAGTTTCTGCCTTCAGGTTCCTTCCTTGAGTTTCTACCCTGACCTTCCTCTATGTTGGACTATAATGGGAAAATGTAAGCAAAATAAATCTTTTCTTCCTCAAGTTGCCTTTGGTCATGGTGTGTCACCATGGAGGTTCGAGTCCATTATCATTATGTTGCTAGTTTGTGGTGTACAGACAGATGAGGTGTTGGAGAAGGACCTGAGAGTCTTACATATTGACCCACAGACAACAGGAAGTAGTCTGAGACACTGGATGCATCTTGAACATAGGAAACCTCAAAGCCCACCCCCATGGTGACACACTTCCTTCAACAAACCATTCCTAATCCAGCAAAGTCACATCTTTGTAGTAAGGAGGGCCACTTATTTGTCCCGGCTGCCCAGAACCAAAATAAGCACATAGAAACTATATTAATTATAACACTGCTTAGTCCATTAGCCCTAGCTTCTTATTGGCTAAATCTTATATCTTAATTTAACCCTTTTCTATTAATCTGTGACTGTGGCTTACTGGCAAAGTTTCCACATGTTTGACTCTGGCAGCAGCTCCATAGTGTCTTTTTTACTCTGCCCTTCCTTTTCCCAACATTCATTTATTTTTTTTCGTGCCTACCTAAGTTCTGTCTTGCTATAGGTCCAAAGCATTTTCTTTATTCTTTAACGGTAGTCACAGTACACAGAGGGGGACTCCCACATCACCTCCCCTTTTCTATTTAGATAAAAAGGAAGGTTTTAACTTTAACATAGTAAAATTACATAAAACAAAACAGGTATCAAGCAATAATTACAATTGCAATATTTATATCTAGTTTATCTTTTATTATAACTGAGGAAAACTATAACTATCTATGTATTCTTCAACTCCATCAAAGACCCATAAGGATATACTAATACCTAAGTTAACAGGAAGTACATTGTAAGCAACTTCCAAAATTCCAGAAATGACAGAGACATCTTGCTACCTGGACAGTTACCCAAAGTTCTTCTGTACCATTGGGGCATCCAACTTCAACTGACAGGCCCATAGTATCTAGCAGACTTTTCCACGTTCAGCCTATATTTGCAGTTTATCAGTCAACTTCTTCTGTGTTCTGCAGAGTATCTAGCAGACTATTTGATGATGCAGGAACTGTGAAGGATGATCTCACCTTTAGGCAAGTTCAGCAGTCATTTCTCTGTGGGTTCTATATGTCCAGTTAAACAGTCTGAGCAGGAGCAGTTTCTTGCCCAAATGGCTAACCAACTCTACAAGGAGCCTCTTTAATGCCCATCTTCCTCTTGAAGTAGCTTGTGCTGTCAGGAGCAGAAGTGTCTCATTGTCATGAAAAGTCCAAGGTTATTAAAATTTTTAAATGCCATATTCTGAAGATCTCTGAAAGATTTGAAGAATACCTATCTAACTGAAATATATTTCTATATATCTAGAAAATCTAACTAACATGAGTACAAGCTCAACTATTATAGATGAGTATCTATTAACTCATATTTCTTAATTATAAATTGCATTTTTAAATGAGCTATACAAACAATACCTTAATCAAGATCAGAAATACATATACATAAAACAAAACTGTCTTTAAATTTGTATCAATAAAGCAAGATCCATACCAATGCAAAGTATCCATCTCTA
>LOJH01026717.1:3340-18302 GCA_001685095.1 Ellobius talpinus
GTGTGTGTGTGTGTGTGTGTGTGTGTGTGTGTGTGTGTGAGCTTGGCTTCTAACGTAGCCCAGGTCTTACTCTTCCCTTCGTCATTGCCCATGCCTTGGCTCTGCAGGTGTTCAGGCTATACCCACCAAATAAGCAGGATAAGAAGTCCAGGCTTGCCTTCCAGGAGTGCATGGCTCCCTTGTAGTGTTTAATGGGAGACTTTGTCACGACCAACTGTTGCTCTTCATTCTTCTCTAGGCAAGGCAAAATCCAGGAAGCCTTCTCAGCGGAGGTGACAGAGGAACAAACTCTCATCAGCTCAGGCAGCTAGAACAAAAATGCATAGACCCAGTAACTGACAACCACAGAGATGTGCTAGCCTCAGATCCAGAAGTCCGGGAAGTTTGTGTGCCGGCAACCTCAGGTCTGGTGACATGTGTTCTTTGTCTTAGATGCCACTTTCTAATGTGTCCTCTGGGACACCACAGAAACAAATAAGCTCCTCCTCGGGCCTCTTTTATAAGGACACTAATCTAATTCTCAAGGGCTCCGCCCTCCTCACTTCTCTGCCTCATGATGCCCTTGAGCTGGAGACTGGGAGTTGGGAGGTGGAATTTGAGCACTAAGATCAGGGCAGGAGCTATGCAAATACCTTGATCCTGAGACTTAAGGACCTCAGGGGACACACAGAGAGTGACAGGGACAAGGAGGCTGCCTGAGCACCGTCCTCATTACACTAACAGCATGGTCAACAGGCGAACTCAGCTAGAACTTACTTAGTCCAGCTTTCAATCTAGGCATTGTTTTTGCAGTGAACACTTGTGCTTGATTCAACGACAGGATACATTGTCAAGTGTTTTGATGTTTCAAAAGAAGGATTTCCACTCTGATAAGCGGACTTGTGTGAAAACATTACCATCATTGTGTTTTTAATTTTATTAATGAGAATGTGAGGGCTTCTTTTCGTTTGTATGTGGTTGAGCATTCATGAACACACATGCCCGCGAAGGGTAGAAGTGAGCATCACATGTCTTCACAGCTCACCACCCTATTTTCTTGAGAGAAGGTCTCTCAGTGAACTTGGAGCTCACTGATTGTCTATATAGGCTGGCTGATGCGCTATGAGATCTGCCAGTCTCTGTCCCTGAAGTTCCGGGGCTACAGATACATGCCGCTTACACGTAGTTGCCGGGGATCCATGCCTCCCCAGATCCCAATGCTTGAGAGGTAAGCATTTCACCCACAAAGTACTCTCCAGACCCTGAGAGACTCTAGCTAGTTAGTTTTAGTTTCTGCTTTTTGAGATAGGTTGCCCCTATGCAGCCCAGGCTGGCCTCAAACTCATAATTCTCCTGCCAAATCCACCCAGTGCCGGGGTTCTAAATGATGCTACCACTTTTTGTTTAAAGAAACATTTCCCCACCTCTGGTTTTATAAGTGTTTTCTTTGTGTGATACGCTTGACTTTGCCTGTTGGTCAGCAAAACCTAAACTGTTGACTTTGTCTAGCCTTTCATTGGAAGTGTAAACACTGGGAGATGAAAGCTTTCCTTCCTCAAGCACCTTCCTTGAGAGCGAAGGATTGCCCTGGTATGTTCAGGAACACTCTGTATCCTTTAAATCTCAGCCTGGACTTTGAAAAGCTCACCAGTAATAAAGTGGTGAGGGCTGGGGTCTGAGGACAGGCAGGTCCGTCCTAGTCATCTGTGGGAGCAGACAGAGGAAGTCAGATCCTAACCTTCCTGTCCCAGGTTCATCTTCTGTCCACACTACTCTTTCTGATGCCCTAGAGATACAGTACAACATTAAAGAGGTGGGGGTGGGGGTGAGGGGTGCATTCGACAGTCCACCACACCAAGCCAGCTACTGCCGTTCCCTGCAGCCCTTCTGAGATAACCTCCTGAGTCAAACCCTGCTTTTCAGTCTGTCTTTTAGAGCATGGATATTGTTAGTTTAGAACTCAGTTTCATCTCTTTCCTGACATCTCTACAGAGATCTTGTTAGGAAGGGGTCTTCCTGTCCACACGGCCATCCATGCAAGCACTGTTGACAATGGAGGAGTCCTGAAGACGGTCTCCATAAACATCCCAGCCTGCCATGGTCAGCGGCCTTGGCTGGTGCCGAGGATCCAGCTCTCCTTCCTGGTTGCTCATCTGAGCCCAGGAAGAAGATGCCAGCAGGGTGGAGCAAGAGCCCCAGGCAGTAATGAAGATGCTTATATTGCAGTCCTTGTAGGGATGTGGCCATGTAGGAATAAATCTTAGCAAGTTTAATGAAAAAGGCAAAAATGTGCTCATTAAGAAAACAAATCCGTGCTCAGGATGCATCTGATGAAGGTGGTCATCATCTCTAACTAACACTGCACCGGCTGACTTTCAGGGATGACTAGCCTCACAGCGCAATCGATACCTTGTTAATGGTGGAATTCCTGGGAGGAACACAGCTGGGGCCTCCCTGAAATGTGTGGCCCCCATTCTGGATGCCTTGATTGTATAAAGAGAAAAACTGCTTATTTGCTTCAACAAACACATAAAATATACTGGGGGTAAGGCTGTGGTGGGGGTATGTCTAATCCCCCAATGCACCCACCAGCTTTGTGAAACACGAACCCTTGTCTTTCCAAAGCACACGGGGACATTGAGAAGTTTCTCATTTCTTCTGATGTCAGAGATGTTTTAACCAGCTGGGGGCAGAATTACATTCTGAAAATTACAGGGGATGAGGGGGAAAATGTGAATATACAAATACCAGTCTTTTGGATTCTGATCTCCACTATTAATGCATTATAAAACAATTTAAAAAACCCTAGTAGGAAAAGTGATGTTTGAAACCACGTTATATTTTAAAAGTGCAGGGCACGGGCAAGTTTACATTTGACAAGCAATTTAAATATTTCAATATATTTTATACCTTAAAAAAATTGCCAGGATCAAAAACCTAGATGAAACTCTTTCATTTGGTACCTGGGTCGGAAAACATCGAGTTACAAATCTTTTTGACAATGTGGATTCTGGAAGTTATATAACCATTTTTAATCTTCTGAAATACTTCATTGCCTGGGAAAGTGAATCAGGGGCTGCTATTGTGTGCTTTTAAAATTCATTTGTCTTAACACCCTTCCACTTTCTTCCACCGCTTTGATGCTCCGATTACTTCTCTACATAAATATAAGCTGGAATCCATTCTGGCTTTAAACCTTATCTCCCTCCTCTGCGGCATTTGATATTTGGTGGAGAGGACCTGTTTTTCTCCTTTTCTTTCTTTCTTTTTTTTCCTTCCTATGCTTTAAAGTGAATTTACTAGAGAATTGTGTCTGTGGTCTTCCAAAAGCCCATTTATTTCTCCTTATCATGGAAACATCTCAGGCCTTGGAGCCGGCGTGTCCTCATTCCTGCCTGGGACTCTGAAGAAGATTCACTGAGCCCTTATTACAAGTTGGACACTCTGCCCGGTGTGGCCTTGCGAGGAGAGAGAGAGAGGCCCAGGCTGTGCCCTCCCTTGCAGCGCCTCCCTGTGATGTGGTTGGTCTGGTTTGTGGCTGACTCCGTAGAAAATGTCTGGTCCCCTGCACTCAGGGCTGGCATGCGAGGTTATATCGCAGCCAGACACAGGGCCACGGACCTGGTGAGAGAGCAGTAACTCAGGTGGGGAGGAAAAGTCACAAATGCCAAGTGCTGGGGTCCCAGGTCCTGTGATGTCGGAGGTCATGTGTCCTCTGCCTCTGGTTTCTTTTGGCTTGGTAGTGGTGTCTGGGCAGCAGAAACCTGCCTAGTCAGCGTCTGCATCTTCCTAGATGACTGTGGAAGCCTTGCCCTGCTCACATTTATCTCCTTCCAAAACTTCATTTGCAAATTCTTTCCTTGTTCTTTTTTTTCCCCTGGCACTGTCAACCGAACAATCTCAAAAGCCATGTGGCCGCATTGTATGACATTTTCAAGGAATTTTTAAAAATCATAAATAAAATTCATAATAGCAAACATACTTATATACAAATACTATATGCGTACTATAACATATACATACACACACATGCTCACATGCACAATCACATACACATATAATGCTAGGTGATGTCCCTTTGCTCAGCTCTCAGCAGTGCTGGTGTAGAACAGGAGTTCATGAAGGACCCAAGTTGCCCACGCAAAGCCATTCTGTGAACAGCTGTCCCCAGGAAGCTTACCTCTGCCTTGCTCTGGCTGAGCTGGAGCTGGAGAGATGCCCCTTGGTCAGAAAATCACGGTTTCCTGGGAGAAGCAATGACCCATCAAGTGACAGTTAAGGAAGGCGGGGGGAGCTGGGCGGTGGTGGCGCACGCCTTTAATCCCAGCACTCAGGAGACAGAGGAGGGAGACCTTTGTGAGTTCAAGGCCAGCCTAGTCTACAAGAGGACAGGCTCCAAAGCTGTAGAGAAACCCTGTCTCGAAAAAAACCAAAAAAACCCCCCAAAAAACAAAAAACAAAAAACCCAAAAAATAAAACAACAACAACAACAACAACAAACCCACGGAAGGCAGGGGGCCCAGAGTTCATAAATGAAACCATGGGAGTTTCAGATATGCACAGATCATAGGGTGGGTGGGGCATACATCTACAAAAACACCTGTGTCTGAAATGCAAATGTAACAAAATTCTTTGCGTGCGCCTTGAGAACACTACTGAAGGGTGCAGTGAGTGTCCCATTTAGTGTCTTCCAGGGCTCCTCTGCCCCAGCAAGAGACCTTTAATTAAGGCAGTTAGACCAGGAGACAGGAGCAGGGAAGACATTGAATAGGAGGCCCAGCAATGCAAGGACAGTACCATTTATTGAACACCTACTATATGTATGTCAAGAGCTGCCTGCACCTGGCCCCATCTAATCGCCATGTTGAAACCATGTGTGCCTTCAGCTCTGCCTCCTCCCATGTGGCCCTCTCGGTCAGAGTCTGGTGGCAGGAAGGTAGCTCCAGGGGCAGAAGGGACCTGGCTAATGACCTGCCTTGTACTTCAGTTCTCTTAGCTCCGAAATGCCCAGCTGAAACAGATTCATGGGCAACTGATGGAATGATCCCGCTACGAGGCTAGATGCCAGAATCGCAATGTCAAATCATCCATGATCATGTGAAAGTGGATTTCCTTTCTGCACACCAGTGTCTGACACCAGAAGGCATGTGCCCTGAGGTGTGAGTTTGAAGAGACCAGTAGGAGTTGGGTGACCTTCCACAGTCTGCAGCACAAATGCCCCTGTTCTAGGACGCACCGAAGTCCTGTTTGTTGATCACTGAGGCAAAGCTACTGTCCCTGCAGTGCACATGACATCAGAGTCTTTGCATAAGACATTCGGGGTATCCTGGCCTCAAATCTATCTTGTTTTCTTTCCCTTCCCTTGCTTTCTTTCTGGTCAGACAACCTCAATGTTTATTAGCCATTCAGACACATTTTAATATGGATTTTACTTTTTGGGGGACCTCTGTGTGTTGGGTTATGTGCACATGAGTGCAGGTACCACAGGAAGTCAGAGGAGGTTGATGGATTCCCCCTGGAGTTGGAGCTGCAGGAAACTGTGAACATCTTTCTCGACGTGGGTGCTGGGAACTAAAGTCAGGTCCTTGGATCCCTCCAGTCTCCTGTTCGGTTCTGAATGAGATACCGTTTCACACCCATCTGATTGGCAGAGATTAAGTCTGGCACTAACAAATGTCAGTGGAGGTGTGGCGTTAAGGGAACGCTTAGACGCTACTGGTGGGAAAAAGAATTACATAACCAGAGCAGAAACAATTCCTCAACCTCTGGTGAAATTGTAGTTCTCGAACTGCTCTTTCTTTTCTGAAGGCAGGGAGCCCAGAGAGGCTAAGGCTCTGATATGAAGCGGCTCAGCGGGTGACTCAGAGCCAGGACTGGGGGCCACCCTTCCCCACTGTGCTGTAGGAATTCGTGTGAGAGCTCTGGCTGCCTAGCTCTGCTCCCTGCGCAGTAGAGGCTGGACAGAGCAGTGGGATTTAGTCCTACCCAGGTCTTCTGGACTCCTCATTTCTCATGCCACAGCTCTGTGGGTTTCTTTCCCCTTTGGGACAAATAATCTACCTTCCTGGGATTGGAAGACAACTTGGCACTTAACGGTGGGCAACACAGCCAGTGCAGGGTGGGAGCAGCCTGGATTTGGGGATCACAGGGGATTCCCGTGGGTGGACCACACCCCTTCTCATCTGCGCCTTGCTTTAAATGTCAGGCCTCTAAGTTTTATGTAAGGCTTCCCCAAACCGTGCAGGTTCTGTTTCTTACTAAACATCTATCTTGAGCTGTTTTATTCTGAGCTTAGAACAAGCAAAGTGCCTGTCTTCCTCAAGGCACTGACAGAACTCGCTACTCTCTGACTTTATGAACTATGCCCACTCTATGAACTATGCCCACTCCCCTCTTTGCTTTGGCTACTTGGAAACTCAGAGCCTGGATCTAAACTAAGTCACAGCAAGCTACCACTTGCTGGCTAAAAATCACATTTTCTTATTTCACGTCCTGTTTTTATTTATTTTATCTCACGTTGGCCATTTTAGCTGCCTGAATCTCTCCCCCCTCTTTTAAATTGGAAGACGCAGGGTATAAATACATCTGATGAGTACATTTTAAAAATAGCCGTGTAGAGGGATGACACTGTGCTATTTTCGGATCTGTGAACTCGTGCACGGATCATCTGAGCAGCTGGGCTTTCCCAGCGATCACCAATGGGGCAGCCGAGTCTCTCCATCTCGAGTGCTCTTGCCCCACCTTGGTCGTGCTGTGTCCCTTGGCCACCTGCCTGGGCTGTGACTGAGACTTTCTGGCTCGTCAGCTTGCACAGGCCCATGGCACTGGTTTACTGAGGACATCCGAGCCAGCCAGCGGCTCCCCAGGTCCTGCCATGGTTCACAGGGGCTTCCATGCTGGATTTTTACCACTCTGTTCCAGGCCTTTCTCAGCCTTGCTGCAGTGAGCTCCCAAGGCTCTCCCCTGCTCTGGTCCCTACTCCTTTTACTTGACCCACGAGTCACATTCAATGCTCTTTTTCCAATATCGAACTCCCCATCTTCCATGTTTTATCAGGACCAACTCCTACTCACCCTTCACTGCCCAGTGATGCAAGAGCCCTCCTCGAGAAAAATTCCTTGATCTCCCACAGGTGGCACATAGTGATTTTTATTTTATTGTTTTCTGTTGTGCCTGTACAATGGGTGTCTAGGACATTGTCAGAAGACAGATTTTGCTTGAGCAGTGCTGAGGAGGCCAAGGTACTAAGGTACTAAGATATGAGTCTCGGCCCTGTTGCCTGGGGTCCTGTGGCTGGATAAGGTGTCTTAGCTGCTTCCTGATTTCCACAGCCGTTGAATCTGAGGTCCTAATGTCCACACAGTCCAGTGCAGAACAGTAGTAGGTGGTATGTCACAGCCTTGGTCAAGGTCAGCTTTGTCTACAGTCTCCTGGCGTTCCCTTGACCACTTCTGGCCTTGGAGGCTAGGAGACTCTCCTCTCTGCATAGCCTGATTCAGCTTCTCTTCCCCCTCTTAGGGGACTCTAACACATGCGGATGGAATGAGTCTCTGAGTCTATGTCAGGTGGCCTTGGGCCCTGCTGCCACCTGTCCCATAGGATCTGTAACTCAGTCTGGGTTCCATCCCCGGCCAGTGAAGGTGGGGAGGAAAGGTGGCTCAGACTCCTGGGTGTACATCTTCTCTCTCAATTCCTCTCTTCTCAACCCTCCTTTTTCTACCTTTGGGGACAGTATCAGAGACAACACTGGGGAGAAAAGGGACACAGTTGACTAACTGGGAAAGTAGGGGCAGGAACTCAAGACCAGGACTGGAAGCAGAAGTCATGGAGGAGTGCTGCTTGCTGGGTGACTCACTCACTGACTTATGCTGGACTAGCATTTTTATATAGCCTAGGGCTACCTTAGTGGGGAAGGTGCCACCCACAGTGGGCTTGGCCCTCTTGCATCAATAAGTCATCAAGGAAACCACTGCTAAACATGTTCATAGGCCGGTCTGATCTAGGCAACACCTCGCTTGAGGTTCTCCCCTACATCCTCTCAGATGACGCCAAGCTGTGTTGCCATGTCTAATTGACAATTAAAACTAAGTGGGACGGCCTCATTGGTGAGTTCGAGGTTCCAATTAGAGACCTTGCCTCAAAAAGCAAGATGGATGGCTTCTGAGTGACAACACCTGAGGGTGACCTCTGGCTTCTGTGCCCACCCACAGATGTGTGCAGGCACACACCCACACATGAAGTCACTGTCCAAACCACATCATTGGCTCCTAGGCACTTTGAAGGATACAAAACAACAACCAACTTGACCTTAATACCACATTCTCTCCCTCTTCCTACCCCATCACCCTCATCATCATGTCAGAACTTCTGTGGATCCAGGACAGCCTCTTTCGATACTTGAGGACTGTAAATTGTGCCTTGCGCCTGTTACCACGAGCGATCCCTCAGTGCTGATACTACGACAGCATTTAAAGCGATGTCCCTGCCGCAGGTTGCTCCCCGCAGAGAAGGACCACTTTAGGGAGCCTTGCTCCTCACTGGTGTTTGGAGAAGCCTTGAATTATTGAACACACACTAAAGTGTGGGGAAATGTGGAGATGGAAGAACCGAAAATAAAGATAATTTAATCATTAAAACTGGCGCTGGTTTTTGAGGACGCTCATCGCTATGGAGATGGCAGCGTGCATTCCGGCTTGCATTTTAATGGTGGAACTTAAATAAATCCGAGTCGTGGCGAGAAACCACTCTTGTAGGGAGGCTGAGCTCGTCAGTGGAATGGCTCCAGCTTGGAGTGGAAGCCCCACCGTCGTTTGCAGGAAAGGAGTGCAATTATCTGAGCACTGTCTGGTTTTTAAACTGATTTTCAGGGCTCTTTGATTTTTGGAGTCAGGCCCAAACTCTCACCAGACATGCAGGTCCCTCCGTGTCCAGGTACTTGCTTCTCTTCTAGAGCTGGGCTGTCTCTGCCCTTTGCTTTCTGGGACCTAGGGCCCTCTAAAGGACAATTTCAATGACTTCTCCACCCTTATCTTTTCTGTCTGTCTTTCCTTTCCTCTCTCTGTTTCTAAGTGTCTGTCTCAGTCTCTCTTCTCTCTCTGTGAATGTGTGTATACACATATTGTGGAGACCAGCAAGCAACCTTGGACATTGTTCTTGCTGTCACTCTCTACCTTGTTCTGCCAGCAAACTCCAGGGCCCCACCTGTCTCCACCTCCCCATCACTAAGATTGTGAGCGTGTGCCTCCATGCCTGGCTTTCTTTGTGCATTCTGAGGATTACAGCACAGGCCCTCATGCTTGCATAGTGAGAGTTCATTAGCAACTTAACTATTTCTCTACCTGCCCCACTACCTCTTGTTACCATGGACTTTGTGAGGGAGCAGGGTTGTATGGGTTGTGAATCTGAGGGCCAAATTTCTGGCTATCCATCTCCAGATGACAGCATCGAGACTCAGTTTCTTTTTGTGTATCACAAGGCTAAGAACAAAATTCATGAGGCCAAGGGAAGGCACCCAGGCAAGGTGTGGAGTGTCCTCCGCATTATAAGAATACTCTATGAATTGCCCTTGTTGGTGTATGCAGCTCAGCAGACTTTGAAGGTAGGCAGCCTTATGTGGTAAAAAGAGGAACTTACATACTTTTGCAAAAACAAATGCGTTCGATTGCCCACCATGCTGTGTCCCCTTGTTGATATTTGCTCTCAGCGGTTTATCTATGCCAGGATAGTGTGTCTAACTCTGTATGAATTCATGGCTCTAGTGTTCTATGTCTACTGTGTTTCTTACAGAAGGAAGGACACCAGTGTCCTCTTTTTCCTGGCCCTGAGCAAGGTGACAGTTTTATTAATGACACCCTCGGGTCTTGCTCTGTTAGTTAGAATACTATGCCAGAGTTCCCAAGGAATACTTCCAGGTCACCCATCAGAGCAAAGTGGTGTTTGTATGGAGGGAGGCTCCTCCATGTGGTCAACTGGGGACTCAGGCCCCTTGAATCTTGGAACTTTATGGGAAGGGCAAAACTGGCTTGGGTGATATTTCAGTTTAATTTCTATTGTGACAAAATACCCTGGCCCCAAAATGACTTAGGGCAGGAAAGGATTTATTTGGCACACAACTCTAAATTATAGCCTGTTATTTTGGGGGGAAGCTCATAGCAGGAGCTTGAAAGCAGACCTGCCTGGTATCCCACAGAGCATTGTCTCTGACCAAGGAATTTATTTCACAGTCAGAAGTACTGTGTGCACCGTGGAGGATGATGCTTGCTGGCTAGAGGAGAGGTGATGCACCGCTGTGTTTCTCGTGCAGATCAGCACCACTTGCCTAGGGAATGGCGCTGCCCATAGGGGAGCGGGCACTACATTGATTAACGATTGACACAGTCCCTCACAGACATGTCCATAGGTCAGTG
Source organism: Ellobius talpinus (assembly GCA_001685095.1). Lineage (NCBI taxonomy): Eukaryota > Metazoa > Chordata > Mammalia > Rodentia > Cricetidae > Ellobius > Ellobius talpinus. Next base: position 13,726 of record LOJH01026717.1, read on the forward strand.
TGATCTAGATAATCCCTCAATGGAGATTATCTTCCCAGATAAATCTAGATGTGTTAAATAGACAGAAAAAGTTAACCGGGACAGGCAGGCAGTCCCGATACCTAAAAATAAGCTCTGGAAGTGGCACAGGCTAATAAGAAAATCCCCAAACAGTACCAGGGACTGGGAGTGGGTTGTCCCTCAAGTACTGGAATGGAGAAGTGTCTCTTGACACCATTTTTTTTTTTTACCTCCAGTGACTCCAGGTTGGTGGATGGAAGCCAGGCACTTGGCAGGAGCTGCGAATGCAGGCTTCAAGCAGGGTCAGTGTTTACTTCTGCCACCTCCTGATGCTGGCGGGGAGAAAATGAGTGCCCAAGGATGCCAGCGCTGCCTCTGTAAGCCCCCACGTGATGGGTGAGGCGCTGGAGGCAGGCAGAAATGCTTGCTGTAGCCTTCCCTGGATGGCGGAATGAGAGAGCTAGAGCGGCTGCTTTGAAAGGGGCTTCTGACTTCAGCTCTTCCAACCCTGCCATCTGGCCTCCCAAACCCGGAACACTGACTTACAGGATTATTAGCAATTCTATTTTTAATGTACACACGTGCCTGCCTTCCCCCAAACTCCTTTAGAATAATCTGAGAAGAGAGCGATTTTCGCCCCCCTGTAACTAAGCTTGATTAGACTCGAGGCCACTTTATTTCCTCTTTTATCATTATTGGGAATAATTTTTCCCTCTTGCCTACGAATTATTGTAGGAAACATTATTGAGCAGGGTTCCCCCCCCGCCATGTGCATTGTTCTCAAACGATGAAGATACAAACGGCGTTTTCACTTCCTCTCTCGGAAAAATGTAGCTGACTATTTTTTTTTTTTACTGAGTATTTTCTTGGTAAATCTCCCTGCTAAATTGGCCACTTTATTCATGATAATTTCTTCAAATATATCATTCTTGTGGCACAATATGAATAATGAAGAGGAATATTTTCAGACACATAAAGGCTCTGAATAGCATTAATAGGCGAGGCTTCAAACTGCGTGGAGAGGGGCTCCGTGTGTCCTCACCATGCCTTTGAGGCTGAGGGGGACCAGGGACCTTCGGCTTCTGCTGCAGGTTCTCAGGATCTGGCCCCAGCACTCAAGACTGGCTTTGGCATCCTACGAACCCCAGTGCTGCTGGCTTCCAGCCGTGCTCATGCAGGACTAACATAGCTCTGCTTACCTGCTGCTTGAGAGGGAGCTGGGGCTTCATGAAACACACAGTATGGCGGTTGGCTAATCCCGACTGCCAAGTAGACAAAAATTAGTATCTTTGGGGAGACATCTCTGGGCACATTTGTGAGGGCATTTCCAGAGAGGAATACCCACACTGAATATAGACCGTGCCATCCCAAGGGTTAGAGTCTTGAACTGAATAAAAGGAGAACAAGAGCTGAGCACCAGCGTTCTCTCTCTGCTTCCTGACTGGATACCATGGGACCAGCTGCTTTATGCTTCTGCACAGTGATGGCTCCACCACGATAGACTGTGTGCCCTGAAACTATGAGCCCAAAGAACCCTTTCTTCCTTCAGTTGCTTTTGTCAGGAATTTTGCCACACGGATGAGAACAGTAACTGATATGCCTGTCACAGGGATGGACCACCATGATTTGAACCCAACTCCCCTCACTGGTTTCGGGAACTTTAAAAAGCAAACTAATTTTTCTGAATCTCTGACCTTTCATGTGGAAAATGAGGCCATCTTTAACTCTCAGAGATGAACATAATGTCACTTGTAGAGTACTCAAAACACAGTTGGCTGGCACAAAGTGCTGAACGATATCTCATAGCTATTATTAATATAAGATCATTACTTAAGTACCACTGTAGGAAATATAGGATACACTTGGGCACCCTAGGTCTGAATCTACACTGGTCAAATTGTTGTGGCTGCCAGTTGATGCTTAACATTCCCCTAAACTGAACAATCCAAGCCCTTGAGATCAGCCTGGTGACTTGTCACAATCAGTCAGTCACTCTTGGAATAAGCTGCTATTTCCCCCCTGCCCTACCTGCAGGAGGCAAGGATTATTTCTCCATAACTGAGAATTCTGCGAAAGGTATTGAAATGCCACTGTAGAGGGACCTGGCTGCCAGGCTGTAGGGGCATTTCATTGCAGACCAAACTTTCTGATGCTCCCAACTCTCACTGGTGACTCAGAAGGAACACCAGGAGGCACACTGAGTTCTCTGTGTCGGAAGGCAGCTAACTAGGCAAAACCATTCCAAGTCATCTTTGGATGGAGTGCGTGGTGAAGGTCTCCCTTGTAACCTCTGAGCATCCTGGAGTGAGGTCCTGAGTATCTCACCTTGTAGACAGGAGCTTCCAAGGAGAACTGGCCCTTCCATCCCAGCCCCCCCCAAAGGGAGCTCTGTAAACGCTAGAGTAGCACAGTGTTCCTCCTGATCCAGCACCTCTGGGGTGACAGGTACTCTGACCTCATTTCCTCTGACAGGCTCCTTTGCTGTAGGAATGGCCCCTGTGCGTCTGCCCCTGGCAGATCTACTTTGTATTTTTAGTTTCCAAACCTTGACATCTAAACTCCTGGCGCTGTGTTTTTGCGGCCTCCTGCCAAGCTTCCTGTGAAACTGCCTGCCACCTCCCCAATGCGCTCTTCCTCCTGCAGAACAAGCCGACTGGCTGGAAGACTTTTAGGGTGTGGGCACCCAGGGCGTGGGCAGTGACAAGGACAAGGTTGCCAGCATAGAACCTGGCTCTACTAGACAGTATTCTCCAGAGGCCTGTTCTTTAGAAAGTCATTTAGTGTCTCTGTTTCTTCCCATTCTTCAACACACATGTGCACGCAATACACACATGTGTCATATATACACACACATATATACACATACACAAAATATACATGAATATATTCACATATTCACATATCAGTATATATTGAACATATACATCCACATATACTTGCCTATCTACATAAATGTACATGTGAGTATTCATTCACATATAGAAACATGTCTTCATATATACACATGCACAGATATGCTCACATGTACATGTACACACATGTGAGTGTTCCTGCACACAGCCACACTTATACACACAACACATACATGGGCAGAATTCACAACAGAAGTTTCTCTTTGCCACCTTAGAGCATCCAGAATAACTTTTTGTTTCTGCAATATTTTTAACAGCAAAGAGGCAAAAGGGTCTCAGGAACCAGAACAAAAATCCTCTGGGAAAACAAAAGCAGGCTAAGGAGACAGCAGCAAGGCAGAAGTGGAGAGCTGGAAGTCAGGAAGCAGCATAAGGACATGCCGCAGAACGGTACCATAGACCTACAGGTGTGGGTAGGAAAGAGCAAATTGACGTGAAATAAACTCAAGTCGGTGATGTGGAGGACACACCTGGGGACTGTCCCGTAATAAAGAGCTAAAGGAAAAGGTGGGTTTGATGCGAGAGCATGGTAATTTTAGTAGCAGGGTGGTGGGAGGTGGGGGATCAGCTTTTGCTTCTAAAGGAAGAAACCAGAACGGAAGCTATAGGAATTAAACTAAAGACTTGGAGGCGATGTCTCTGCTCACTTTAGAGAGAAGTCCTGGGGGGCAGTGAGGGACCCAGAGCCTCATCTGTGCTAGGCAAGCGCTTTACCACCAAGCTATATACTTCTATTCTCTAAATGTTAAACTGTGTCTAAGGGGATGTGGTGGCCTCATTCTGAACACATTGGTACTGAGGATGAAGGTTAGAGAAGGCAAAGAGATGCCATGCAGTCTGCAAGACAGGCTTGGTGGCATCTTTCTCTATTTTCTTACCTTTCTTCATGTGCGTGTGTGCATGTGCACACACACGTGCACTCAAGTGTGTGTGAAAAGAGGTGGAAGTAGACACAGAGCAAAATAATTTTCAGGAAGAAAAGACTGGAAGGGTGGTATCAGGCTAGGATAAACATTCTGAATTCTGGTGTCCAGGGTCTGACTTAGCTCCATCAAACTATACCCTTGAGCTGCCCAGTAATACTGGAGAATTCTAGTCTAATGGTGGTCAGACCTCCACCATTGCTTTCCCCTGGGGCGCTCAAGGAGATGGGTGTCTAGAGCCCCCAACAACATAACCTGTAAGGAGCAAACACTCCATAAAGGTTAGCCCTGCAACCAACGTGACAAACAGGGCAGGGTGGAGAGAGAAAATGGGGGCAGTGGATGACCATGAAAGATGAGAGGATGAGCAAAGGCATTGGAATTTTGAGATTGCAGAGCAGAAGACAAAGAAAAAGGCATGGGCTCCGTACTGAGCATTCCCAGTTCATCCACCTCCTGTGGGCTGACTCTGAGCAGCAGACTGTTTCCAATAGCTATGATAAGACACCCTGACAAAGAACAACTGAGAGAAGAAACGTGCTTATATCAGTTCACAAGTCCAAGCTACAGTCCATCTTTGTGGGGAAGTCAGGACAGGAACCTCAAACCGCTGGCCGTGTACTCTGCACGCTCACTTGCTTGCTTGTGCTCGGCCCAGTTTCTTCACTCTTTACACAATTTAAGCTCCCTGTGAAAGACCCCAGAGGGATGTCTTCCTTCAGGAGAGACCCCGTGCCCAAGG
>LOJH01026718.1:0-15711 GCA_001685095.1 Ellobius talpinus
CCTCTTGCTGATTGCATCCGCACGAGTGGTCTCGACTGATCCTTGGGCACGGGGTCTCTCCTGAAGGAAGACATCCCTCGGGGGTCTTTCACCACAAATGTCAACTAATTAATATTTGGGGCATTTTACTATATTGTGTTTTTAATGGAGGGAACTGAAGCACAGAACTGAAAGGTTACAAGAAAATACATCAAAACTGGACCCCAGCAGAATGAAGAGTGTGTCATTTCTGTGTGTCCAGGGTGACCTCATCTTCGGGAGGGGCGTGGTAGGCAAGGTTGATCTTAACAGTTTTTAAAATGTCATTGTCTCACTTTTCCTCAGAAAGCAAGGTGAGGATTCGTTCTGGATAGACACCTTTTCAAAGGTGCTGGTAAAACACTAAGGGATTTCCCATGCAGGAAAATGACAGCATTTCCATCACAAATATGCTAATATGCAGGATACCTGTTGGCACCTCACACCCCCCCACACACACACTCACACTCACACTGGGTGGCTCGCCCCATTAAGAGCATCTTGTTGTTGAAAGAGGTTTTATGTTTTTCTCATAAAGCAAGATAAGCAGCATCTTAAAAGATCATATATTCCATAAATAGAACGATTCTTAATATAAATTTTACCCCAGCAGCTAGAGTAGTGAACCCTCCGGGATTGCTTAATTGTCTTACAAAGAAACGTGACAGAGAACCTCTCTCTCCTCTTTGAAAACGTGCATGCCTTCTCCCTGTTTGCCACTGAACAGATCTCAAAGAAGCCTCTTCAAGGTCAAGGGCGGAGGAGGGAGGCACCACCCAAACACAACAGGATCTTGAAGTTGCCTGAACTACCACTTTATAAATGATTCCTGCCACAGCCAGGTGACAGCACAGCCCTGGAGTCTGCAGAGGGAGACAGAAGACTTCCAAGTCCCTGGGTCCTCAGTGTGGACGGTTGTGTGAAGTGTGCCACATCTTACTGATCTGCTCTTCCTCACAACCTCTGATCGCATCTTGGTTAAAAGTAAGGATAGTTTTACTTGCAACAATTTGCATTTTTACCTTGTGGATTAGCTTTCTCCTCTCCTTCAACTCCAAGGCACACACACGTGCACACACGCACACATGATTCACAGAAGGCCTCCAGCTGCTACCCAGGCACACAGGGACACTGAGATGTTATTGATTACTGAGTGTAGCCTAATGGTCCTCGCCGCTGCCTTGCAGCGACTGTCTGTGATGCAATACAGTGTATCAAATGAGCATTTCCTGACCAGAGCAAATGATGGAACACTTTTCAGCACCTTTGCCCCATGGGTAAGGAACGGTTTGCTCCACCCAGCTTCCTGAACAGGATGACGAAATAGGAATGTTTTAACGTCCGTAATCCCTGAGTTCAGGTTGCTGCTGGTGGCGTCAGAGAAGGATCTGTGGATCTTGGTGACAAAGATATCCAGAGCAAGTCAAGTTAGGAGCTTCACAAGTAAAAGATCCTTCCTCATCCTGGCTGAGTCCACCTATTTGGTAGCTCAGGGCTTCAGTTAAAGTCAGCCACGTCCTTGGGAAGGAGACCCTCACCTCTCAGACCTGTCCACCTTCCTCTCTGGGCTCCAGTCACAGAAACAGAGAAGAAAGTCTGCAGCCTGTGGGTTATGCTCAAAGCAAACACAAGGACATGGGGGCAGACCCAAAGCAGAAGGCTGTGTGGTGGGTAGGACACATCTCATCCCAGCCCATTTCACCTTGCTCCAATCCAGTCCTTCCCCTCCCCTAACCCAACCCGGAGCCCCAGAGCCCCAGAAGCTATAACACTGGCGTTATGCAGAGTGGAATCATCCCCAGGCCTGGCAGGCAAGCGTCTCTCTTCAGGGGAAGCGAGATTAATCAGTTCAACGATACTGTCCTGATTAAACAATGAGGCGCCCTGGGGCTCCACGTCTGTCCCAAGGAGGAGAATCATCATAACTAATTCGCCGAACCCCACAGCTCCCTCGGGGGCAAACTACCTTTTAATTTCTCTCTCTAAAGACTAATTCCATTGTTGTGGAGCCGGTATCATAACAACTGTAAACTAATCACCAGTCATTCCCCAGCTCTCTGACCTTTCCTGTCACCCGATTCAGTTTCCCAAAGACGCTTTTGGAACCTGAGATTTGAATCTCACAGTCAGAGGAAAACAGTGAGAGAATGAATGCAGCAGGTTGACTGTAGAACTTCCACACGGGGAAAAGCCCGAAATGACTTCCTTTTATTAAACATGGTCTCCTCTGTTTTGGCAGGCATGAAAGCAAGAGAGAGGGCTGTTGTCACAACCCAGCAACAGGCTGGAGAATCAGGTGGCCCTGGCTACAACCTCCCCCTGAACGGGCAGCCCCATGCACAGGTATGGCTGCTTCTGTCTTGGAGGATCTCAGGTTTGGGCATCTCCTTTCACAGATGATTAGGTGATTTAAACAGTTCCTGGGTCCAGAAGTCAGAGGTTAAACCCTGGCAGTCTGTGTTCTTTGAGCCTTAAGGAGGCCCCCCTAAGCTTCTCTTGGTGACGGACGTCTCTGGGATGGTGCGATCATAGCTTCAACCCTCTCTCCATGCATTCCCTGTGTGCCTCTGAGCTGTGCAAGCTTCTCCTTTACAAAAGGACACCAGTCACTTCGGATGGGGGGGAGGCACTACCCAGGACAACCCCATCCTAGCTCTTGACACCTGTCCTGAAATCATAGTAAGCATCGTGTTTTCTGTGCCACCTGTCCCTCAGCAGGATGGCTCCACAGACAGATGAGGGGTTACAGCCTGAGGGGTGAGTCTCCTTAGGCCCAGAGCCAGTAGAGCTGAGCCCTCCTCAGGAATAGCTGCCTCGGGAGCTAGGCTCTGTCCAAACCTCACACGTCTTCCCATATGCAAAACTTGTCTCTCGAGGACATTGGTCCAGAGGGCACAAGGCTTCATCAGGTGAGGGGCTTCATCGGCCCCCCCAAGGCTTTGACTCTGACCCCTGAGCCCCAGGACCCCAGTGCAGTGGCTGGGGCCTGAGGGAATGTCTCTGAGTCTTTCTGTCTCCCAGACCACACAAGGGGCTTTTCTTTACGATCCATCCCATCTCAGCCGGGTGGTGTTGGCGCACATCTTTAATCCCAGCCAGCACTCAGGAGACAGAGGCAGGCGGATCTCTGTGAGTTCGAGGCCAGCCTGGTCTACATGAGCTAGTTTCCAGAACAGGCTCCAAAGCTACAGAGAAACCCTGCCTCAAAACAAAACAAAACAAACAAAACGAAACAAAACAAACAAACAAACAACAAAAAAAATCATCCCATCCCATGAGTGTGCGCTGACCTGAGCATGTGATGTTCAGCTCATGAGCAGTGTCCTCTTCCTCCCATCTCCATCCCCAGGGCTGCAGAGGTCTCTGTGTCTCCCACAACACAGAGCTCATTGAGATCTAGAGTCACACCTGACTGGTGATGTGAGCCCTAGACACTGTGATCAGTGGTCTTAGCTGCCCCTCCGCTGAAAGAGATGATCAAGTGATTCCAGCCCTGAACAGGGCATCATGCCAACCTCCTTTATCCCAGGGCTGAGAGAGGGAGGAACAGTGAGAAGTGCGGCAGCTGCTGCACGGGTGAGCTGGACACAGACGCACAGGAGTCCCCACTTTCTGACTTGTGCACAGAGTGATCAGAGTTTGCGTCTGGGCCCCAGGCCAGCCCTGACTCCCATCCACTGACATGTGCTCTGACCAGCTCCCATGCCTCGGTCTTGCCTCTGCCCCACCACGGGCATCATAGATGGAATAGTCCACATTTGAGTCAATAGTCCTTTTGAGTCTGGTTTATCCCATGTGGCAAAAGGAATGTGGATCAGAATCCCATTTCTTCCTGTGACTGGGTAACATTCTACCATGTGGTTTCAATATACGTGTCTGTTCAGGTAGGCATGTTGAAGCCTCGCCTTTTGGCTCTTGAGAGCAGGGGAGCATGTGTGTCTCCTATATTGGGTGGTGAAGAACCCATGAATCCACATTGAATCCCTTGGGGAACATTAGCAGGTTCCATCTGCTGCAGAAGCACTGTAACCTGGCCAGGTTAACAACTCAGTGTCATCACAGGGCACTTTTTGCTCTTTTGCTGGTCACTGCTGCTCTCTTGTTTCAGCTGCTTATCCAACCACAGAAAGGAATGGAGTTCTGGCCCGTGCTACGATGTGCGTGGATCCTGGGCCCGGTGAGGAACGTCCACAGTGGTGTGCAGGACAGCATATGCCTACAGCCTTACAGACGTCTGGAAAGAGGAAGCTGGGAGTATCGGCTAGGGACCAGAGGCACTGTTCATGAGAGGCTGGCTTATGCTAACACGTGGTCCTCCCCATCCTCACCCCTACATACATGCACACACGCACACATATGCACACATGCACGCGCGCGCACATGCACACATGCACACATACACTTTCTTTAATTACCCAGAATGAAATGGTCACAATGTGACTCCGCAGTGAAGAAGATAAGAGATGCCATTGGTTTCCTCTACCCAGTGCAGCATTCCTTATTGATTGGCGTGACATTTTACCGTCAGCTGGCCACCTTCAAAGGCCTCTCTGAATTGAGTCAGATGCACTGGTGGCTTACCTCCTGGTTGGGGACCCACAGGCCAGAGGCTGTGCCATTTGTAGCCAGAGCCATTGAAGCACCCAGGGAGGAGGGGCCTCCTCTTAGCCAGCCTCAAGGATCACTGGCGTCTCTAGTCACACCTGGATTACACAGGCTCAGCTGATCAGGGTCACGCACAGAGTTCCAGTGCCCACCTAGAGCAGGTCACAGACACTTGTCCCTCATTACAGGAAAGGTCTCCTCAGGCTAGCAACACACAAGGGCAATGGAAATCAGAAGAAAAGAGAATCTCAGTAAGAGATCTGCGTGGTTTATCTTAGAATTAAACCCTGTTTTTTGTGCCAGTGAAAATGCAGAATTCCCTGTGCAGATGTCCCCCTCAAACTGCCGTAGTTCCTGTTCCACTGTGGCTGCATTGAGAACAGTTTTAGACAGTCAGCCACCAAATTACTAGAATAAGCAAATGGAGTACAGATGCAGGGATCTGAAGGGAACCAATGGGCAGTGGTAGAATTCCTCCAGGGATTGAGAGGTCCTCACTGCTAGGGACATGTCCCTCCACATCCACAAGGCTCAGAGACACCATGAAGGTGGGGAAGCCAGAGCCTTGCCTGTTCCCTAGTATTGCTATAACAGCCTTGCCTTCTACAGTGACCCTCCTGATAGCCAGGGTCTACAGTATGGCTAACCACATGGAAGTCAGGATAAACCACAGTCAACCACCAAGGGGCCAAGGTCCACCATCAGCGAACCATCTGGGGCCAAGTCTGAGGAGGTGAGTGTTCTTACATCTGGTCTAGTCCACCCAACTTTGTCCTGACCTGGAAGACTATCCACGCCCAGAACACAAAAGAAGACCTCTGTGGCCAGTTGACATAGTGGTCAGGGACCTAGCCCATTTGATCCAGCAGATGTCCGTGCCTCTGGGGTCCAGGCTGTGTGTCAGATCATGACCTTCTCAGAGCCACAGCTGCACCAACTATGCAATGGAAATGAGGGGCACTGACTTTAAGAAACCCTGGGACAGCAACGAGAGGATGGCCTCAAGTGCCAAGTCAGTGCAACGTCAGTACTCAGCCCCACATGGCTAAGAACAGCAGCAATAACCCATTCCCCACTGTCTGTGGACCTGCTAATGTCACCTGCCTAGCACATTCCTGCCATCCTGTGATAGAGTCGGAAACAAACTCTTACTGCCAAGGCCATCTCAGCCTGGAAAAGGATGCAAGAAGGAAGTGTTCCAAAAAGCAATGCTCATTAACCAGCGTGAGGAAACTCAGCAGTCATCTGGTCCTGGGCACCTTGGGCACTAGCGAACAGCAATTTTTGTGCTCCACCTTCTTCATTTAAGGAGCAACAGAGAGAAGAAATGAGGATCTGTAATCCGAAGGTCCCTTCTCTTCCTTCCTCGTGGTCCCTGGTGCCTGCCAAGGATGAGAAATGCAAGAGGAAGGGAACAGGGAGATGGGAGGTTTTGGCCTCCATGCAGCTCTTGGACTGGAGTCAGGTATCCAGAGAGGAGTCAAGGCCCCTGGGCTCTGTTAACAGGCATCCCTGGAGATTGGGGGAGGGCAGCTGGTCTTGTAAGGATCAGCTACTCACCCTGTGATGTTTACACTGGCATTGACACGGTGACACACAGATCTAATTATATGTCAATAAACCGAAGTCCTGATTTACCGAGGAACCAGAGAGGATTATAGGGCTCCATTGGCAATTCTTAAAGAATAAGGATTCAACCTCCAGATTCAATTACTGCCAAGTCAGCCAACTGGAAAGCCCAGGCTTGGAGTGAGGACAGGAGAAAGGCTCACCACAGCCGCCGCCCAACGAGGACGTCCTGATCTCAGAGGTCTGTTATAACTGACTTGATCTACTCTTATGCATAATCCAGAGAACAGAGATTCCAGAAAGTTTCAGCACTGAGTGGGGCCCAAACAACTCTTCATCGTCTTGCACAGTAGTCTCTGCACCTCCAGCTGGAAGCAGACGCCTGCACAAAGGCGACTTGGTTCCCAGGAACCTTTAACAAAGGGGTGTCAGGAGGGAGAGGCCAAGGCATTGAGCCTGCCTCAGACCTTCTGCCTGGCCTCGTGGCCACAGTGCGCAGGCGCAAGCACTCTGGTTCCTAAATCTTTAATGTGATGCCTTGTCCTGAGGGAGGGTGATGGGAGCAATCCAGCACTCCTACTGTGCCTGGCTCTTTCATGGCAAACAGTTAACCCCCTTCACTTTAGTGACCCACTGGCGTTTGTGTCTTTGTGACCTGCTGAAGCCACCCACATTGCAGGTCCAGAGCCCACTAAATCCCACAGACGTGCCTCACCGTGTACCAGGACACGCTCAACACAAAACACACGGTAGCTGTGGAGCAAGAGAAAGATGTCCAGCCACTCTGGAAAAATCCTCGCAAAGCATAGACTGTAAATGGGGAGAGGTCTGCTTTTCAGGCCTGTTAGTTCTCCTCTGAAGTCCCTCCAAACCATGAAAGGACAATTCCCGAATACCCAACAAGATGCCTAAAGCAGAGCTAGTGACACATTCTGTACAGACGAGTGTTTTCACACACACACACACACACACACACACACACACACACACGAAAGTTTCATTTCTAAGTTACCACAGTCTGACATTAGGGGTGGCTATTGAAGGCCAGTGAGATTGCTCACTGGTTAAGGGCACTTGTTGCGAAGTCTAATGATCTAAGTTCTGGTTCCAGGAACCCACATGGCAGAAGGAGAGAAGTGACTCTCACAAGTTGTTCTGTGACTCTCTCTCTCTCTCTCTCTCTCTCATACACACACATACACAGCTGTTAAGAACAACTAATGATAAATTTTAAACAGTCATGTTAGTGCACACCATAATAAGATGGCCAGTATCACTTCCTTGACATTTTGTGCCCACTAGTCAATAAAAGGACTTGAAAAGAAAAGCAGTGTGGTGCCAGGAGAGCCAATCCAAGGCCAGGACTAATTACTAAGTAACTAACGGGTGGGTAGCATACACAGTGTGGACACACTGAGTGATGGGAAGGATGCTCATGCCCTAGCAGGATAGAGTGAGACAGCTGGAGACTGGACCATGCTCACCTAGAATACGTATGGCTTATTTCCGAGGTGCTCCATTTAATATTCTCAGACCGCAGCTGGCCATGGGTAAGTACAACAATAAGAAAAAATAAAAAATAAAAAAAACCTTGGCGGGAATGATTGCAGCACCGTTAGTGTAACGATAACAATGTTATTTTGTTAGTTCCTGGATAATTCATGTCAGTGGGCTCTGTCACTGTATCCCGGAAAGAACTGTAGAGAACAAGAAATCTTCAGAGTGGCTAACACAAGTCAGCCTTTATTTAGGGACATTAAAGCTTGAGTCTCGTAGGAATTTTACAAATTGTGAAATAACACTCTTCTTTTCATTTAAAAAAAATATAAGGCTCATCCTTAGGTCACCAGACACGCCCAGGGAAACAGAAGCAGGATTTGAGAGACTGCGAGCATCCTCGCATGTGCACCTGATCGTCTGTATAGGTCGGAGTGGGACTTGGTTCTCTTCTTCCACCAGGTGGGTCCTGGAGAGGGAACTCTGCTACAGACTTAGTGGCAACCGCCTTTACCAGCTGAGCCTTTGCACCGCCGCTCTCCTGAGTGGGCATTTTAAATCAGTATTTTCTAATCCTCAAGGGGGCTACCACCAGCTCCACACAGCTTAGGCCAATAGTGGAAGCAGAAGAGCAAGGGGACAGGCTGCCACTGGGCCTTTGTGAAGCTCCTGCCTTTATGGTAACTGCTGCTCCGCCTTCGTATTTGCATTTGAAGAGCTACAAGAGGCTCCAGGCCTTTGGGTCCCAGCACAAGCGACCCCGAGGATGCCCTGGGACCTTCTGGGTATTCTCAAAAGCTTAAGAAGCTTAGGAGAGAGCCAGTGGCCCCTTGCCTGTGACAACACTAATATCCTACAATCCAAGTGATGTGCTTTAATGGTGAACAAGGAGAATTCTTCTTGATGCGGCTGCTGAGCAGAGGTGAAACAATTAGGAAGGAAGCTCGAAAGAGACACTTAAGCGAGAAGAGAGACATTTTTTCTTTGCGCAGCAGATGCACAGAGGTGAGCAGAGCCAAGTGTGGCGCAAAGAGGGAAGGGCAACGCAGAAGACGGTAATGTGTTTAGAGGGCCCTTCGCCGGGTACATGCGAGGCTCCTGGTGGCACCAGCAGCTACGTCCTTGAACGGCCTCCTCATTGGACAGAAACAAGGCTTGTCTTTCAACTGCTAATGCATACAAAGCTTCAAATCCACAAGCTCAAGTTGATTCTATACTCCCGTCTCCTTGTGTTTTGCTGTTAACAAAAAAAATGAATTCTAATGAAATGACCCACCGGTAGCAGACAGCTTCAGAAGAACAGAAAACACATGTTCAAACACCCTGTGACTTTCTCTGGTGAAAGTCGCCCAAAGCACAAAAGGACATTGAAAAGAGAAACACCAAGAAAGCATAGGCTGGAGACAGAACTTTAGTATCCTTCCGAGCAGACTCTGGAGAAGGGAAGGTGGCATCAGGGTCTTGGTAAAAGGTGCTCAAACCAGAACAACAAGACCCTAAATTTATAATTATGCAAGGCATTGTTTGAAAAGATGAATTGTTCTGAAATTAAGCTGGATGGCTTTCACTGTGAACCTTCCTCTAGAAGGAAGGAGCCTCAGTTGAGGAATTGCCTAAATCAGATTGGCCTGTGGCCGTGTCTGTGAGAGATTGTCCTCACCCATGACTAATATGAGAGGCCCCAAACCTCTGTGGGCAGCACTACCCCTAGGAAGGTAGCCTGGGCCCCGTATGAGGCTAGCTAAGGAGCCTGTGAGGGAGCCAGAGAGAAAGCCAGTGAGCAGCCTCCCTCTATAGATCCTGCAGGAGTCCCAGTTTCCCCCAATGATGGATGGTGATGTGTAAGATGCAATGACTTTCTCCCAACAGTGGTTTTAGCCAGTGTTTTATCACAGCAACTGAAGGAAAGGAGAGTCGCTACCCCACGGACTGCTACCATCATAACCCACTGGTGCCCACCAGCACGTGTTCTCTGTCCCTGTCACTTTCTGTGACTCTCTCGTCTTCCTCATGCACACCATGTGTTCACCCCTTCCTTACGGACCTGCCTCCTTTGATGTCAATCACCCATCAACTGTCTAGGACTCTCAGACAAATCTAGCCCACTGTTTATGAATGCACCTCGATTGGCAGTCTGGACCACTGTTTCATGGATAAAGTTTTATTGGTATTCAGCCATAGCCATTTATTGCATACTGTTGTTGTATGTGGTTACTTTGGGGGCTACAAGAGCAAAGTAGCTATGACAGGGATTGCATGACTTGCAGACACCGAAATACCCATTATCCCTGACACAGGCCCAGCCAGTATGGTGTGGCAGCAGACGTGGCCAGGAGCCAAGTCTTCGTGACTCCATCTTCTGATATCTGCTGGTCATGTGAACAGTGGGATAGGCCTCTCTGTTGGGAAGCCTGGAGGCAACATGTGCTCAAGACTCCATGAGACACTGGGCTGCTGTGTGCTCTTGACAAAGAATCACTGAGAGCCCACGGGACTCAGGCTTACCTCCTGTGCCCCAATGTTCCCTCACCACCTCGCTTCTGCACATTCTTCTCCCTCCACACCTGATCTCACATCCTCTGCTTCTCTAGGCCTGATCCCCAGGGACTTTGTCCGTCTTCCTCCCTGTATTTCCCACCCCCTCAGTGAAGACCTGCTGGATCCCTGCCAAGGTCAATGCTGGGGACTCAGACCTCTGTTTCTGAGGCATTGGCCCCTTCTTATCCATTCCTGTCAAAGGATGACTCGCAGACAATGGTCACTGCAGAGAAACCCCAAACCTCAAATCTCAGCTCTTCTCTGTCCTTCAAAAGGTTCACACCCCATGCAGAGCCAAGGAGTGTGGCCTCAGCCAGGGGTTGCTGTGCCCTGTGATTCCTGCAGTAGAGACTGTCTTCCTACTCACATCTTGGCAAGTGGTGTCTCCCACACATAAGGACCTGATGTAGACATTGTGAAGGTTTCCCCAACCGTCTCCAGCAAGCATAATTGCAGGTATTTGTTCCTTCTTAGAAATTCTGGTAACTTTAGGACAGAACTGTGCTCCACAGATCCCCAAGATGCCCATCCGTCAACCTCAAGCTGCGAGAGGCACCACCTGAACACAACAAAGGCCCCTGCTCTCAGCTATGTATACACACTGGAGCAGCGGTCTGGTTCCCCAAACATAAATAAGCAAGGTGCTGCCAGAAATATCCATCTCTTCATTTGCACAACCTACTCGGAGAAACATTCCTAGTAAGAGGCAAAGGGCCCCCAGTGCACATCTCTGTGGACCAGACAGAAATGTAGTTCCTTCGTGGCAAGGTTCCTGACTCTCATGGCATCCATCACTGACTAGAAAGAGAGGGAGGAATCTCACGCCCAGTCTCTGAAGTTTTATAATTGCCTGGTATCTGACTCCCCGATGACAGTGTTTATCTTTAAAGACCTGAGTAAACACACACACAGGTGTGACAGCGCTGCTGGCCCTTATCTCCATCCTGTAGGAGAGGCTGTAACAGGGCTCCCCTGAATGGGACAGAGGTGTTGTGCACTGATAATACTGTTGATCTCTTCTCCCTGCGGTGCTGTGCTATGGGAATGGATTAACATCCAGGGAGTTATCTTTGGACCAGGTTGTAAGCACTTGGGATACCGAAGATGAAAGCCGCCTGGCAGGGCGCGCATGCAGGTATCTAAAGTCCATGACACAAATATGTTAATGGACAGAAGATTACATAAATCACGAAAGTACAGGGACAGACGGAGGAGGGGGTGGATTCTGGGCTCACGCGCTGTGGGGAGGGGTAAGGCGAATGCTTCAGATGTACCTGCTCGTGGGGTTTCATGGAATCCCCGAAGTGCTGGGGCAGGGGCATGGCCCTACTTTAGTTTTAACCTCTGTGAGATAGATTCACAGGTTAGACTGTCCCATATTACAGAGTTGGGAAAAATGGTCTGGGCGGCTTCCTATGACTCCTCGAAAGCTGTGCCTGCCATCAAAGGTGGCTTTAGAGGTAGGGACAGATTGGGGCAATCACGGGAGTCATGCAGCCTCTGTTTGAATTTTCTTTGTGATAGACAATTACGAAAACTTGAAGAGAAAAGGGTTAATTTCATCTTGAAGGTTATAGCCCATCATCGAGGGAATCAGGACAGGGATTCAAGACAGGAAGCTGGAGGCAAGATCTGAAGCAAAAGCAATGGAGGAGCATTGCTTACAGGGTTGCTTTCCCTGGGTTACTCAGTTTTGTTTCGTTTTAACTCAGGACCACCTACCAAGGGATGGCACCACCCACAGTAGATGGCCCCTGCCCTATCATTCATCAAGAAAATGCCCTAAAGACTTGCCTACAGGTCAGTCTTATGGAGGCATTGCTTTCAACTGAGGTTCCTTCTTCCAAGATGACCCTAGCTTGTGTCAGGTTGACAAAAGACTTAACCTCCCCCCACACTGAACGATGTTTCCTAAAACTGAAGCTCTCCCCTCAGCCATGCTTTCCAGATGAGAGGTGCATGTGCTTACGATGACAGCTGTCTTGATCGCTTGGTTTTTAAACGTGATTTTAGCTTTTGAGAGATTACTGTGAGACTCATCGCTATAATCCTACAGGACTCCCCGTCATTTTCCACACTATGGTTGTGTAACCGCAGGAAACTTCTAGA
This sequence comes from Ellobius talpinus, assembly GCA_001685095.1. NCBI lineage: Eukaryota > Metazoa > Chordata > Mammalia > Rodentia > Cricetidae > Ellobius > Ellobius talpinus. Next base: position 12,337 of record LOJH01026718.1, read on the forward strand.
AGGATCCGGTATCCATACTGATACCTGGACTCTATCTTCCAGGTCCTAGTCACGGGAAAGCCATCCCCATGACTAGATCCAAAGATTTTCAGCATTGATCCCAAGGCGCAGACGGCCCGAGACCATCTGTGCCATTAGCGACGCTGCATTGCATACTGGTAGGAACAGAGGCACAAGAAGGCTGGAGAGGAAACCCAGCAGGCTCTGGAAAAGAAACACAAACAACAGACAGGGCCTCCAGCTCTTCGACACCCAGAGAAGGAGTATGAGAACAACATAGTCACCTTCTTAGGTCATCCCCAGGCAGGCCTTAAATCCTACCTCAACCATACTAACCTCTGTCCATCAGCCTGCTTCCCTGTCGGAGGGGAAACAGGACCCTCACAGTAAGCTGTAGAATCACCTGCCAGTGAGAGTCTCAGCCAGGCACAGTTAGGGTTCCCATGGCTCACTGACAAAATGAGAGAAGGCTTCTAACAAACTCCAAGGTGGACTTTCATGTGTGTTTTGCAAATAAAGAATCAGTAATATTTTGCAAATAAAGAATCAAAAGGGAAACCAGGTTGTCATAAAGAGTGAGTTCTGGATCCGATATACCAATCTAGCCCCTGGCCCAGGTGTACCCAGAAGGCCATACGAATCCTCGGCATGTCGTCAGTCAATACCTCCACGAGCACACACACACACACGCACACACACACACACACAGGAACACAAATGAGCACCCACAGGGGCTGAAGAACTCGCCATCTCCATTTTAAAGCTGAGGACGTGAGCTCCTGAAACCAGGTCCCCCTCAGGACAGGCACCTGCCTTAGGAGGCCAGGTCACCTGAGGGTGTCTTTATCTCCTCTGTCTTTATTCCCATGAGAGGATAGTTGAGGGTGAGCAGGTGAGCAACAGCGTTTGAACCCCAGGAGTGCCAGGCACCTCACCTACTGTAAAACAGGCTCCCATGGGCTCTTGCTGGTGAGCCACTGTGAGGGCAGCCATTCCCTGGGAGCCTAGGACCGTCACCTCTAGGTAACCATCCTGGCACCTGGCAGGGATGAAGATATTCTAAAGAGAAACACTTGGACCCCTCCATCCAGCTATCAGTTCATTGAAACAATGGTCCCTAAGAAAATGGGACTTCTCTGGGAAAGGATGCAACAACAGAGGTTAGGATGTTTGAGGTAGATCATCTGGAGACTGATGCAAGCCAGAAGAGGAAGAGATTGCACACAGTTCTGAGGACATGTCAGACCGCCTTGCTGGAGAGAATGGACCCCAGACAATGATGGTCAGTAGTGGGCAGGATGGCTCCTTGACCAAGACTGCTTAGTTACTCACACCTTTTGCTTCATCTTTAAACTTAAACCTCATCTCAAGACCACAAAAATGAACTGGGGGAGGGTCATTGGGCCCCTTTATTTGTCCTCATTCCCAATGTGGCTATGCTGAATAAATCTCCTTGTTCTTCTTGTCATTACTACTCATTTCTTTAGATGACCTGTTGAGAACATGGGGCCAAACCTAGCTTGTTAGGATTGTCAGGGCACAGGCTCTGACAATATCGCTCAGATAGCTCAGGCAATGCCTATGGCTATCTCTTCCTCCAACTGGGAAGAGTCATGCTGAAACACAAGTGAGTCTGGTCCTGTTAGTGTTGCCACGGCCTGGTGCCATTCCCAAGCCCTGGTTCTGCTCTTCTGACCAGGGGTTTGGGCATCTTTCCTCATATGCAGAAAAAAAAACAGCTAAAGGAGATATTTCATTTTTATAAGCTAATCTGAGTGGGAAATGGCCTTGTATCATATTGTGAGTTATTTTTGAATAGACCTTTAAACTGAAAACTAAAAGTGTAAAGAAATAAATCTAATTATTTCCCCCACAGCCCCTGTAGTTTAACATAAGAAGAGCTAACAGACAAATAATATAAAACACCAGTGGGAAAAATGACATCTAATGGGGATAGAGAGTCTATCAAATAAGAGAAAGCCACTTAATAGGCTAATACCACACATTAAGCTTAAAAAACAGAAACCCGATCCAAAGCCAAAGCTGAACACTTCCATTTGTCTAATTCTCTTGCCTCAAAAATTAAGCGTTATTTAAATGTCTCTTAATGTTGCGATTGTTCATCCCCCAAGAAATAAGAAGATTGGTGGTGTCTCGCGCATTCTGAAGGAAAAATAAATAGCAGTCCAGAGAGGTATCGCCCATAGGCTCAGAATCACTATTCAGAGACTGCTTTCAGGTAAATGTGCTATGCGGTGGGACACGGTGATTAAGGCTGCGTCCTCTCCTCAGCACAAGCACACCCCGAGAGCATTCTGTTTGCTGACAATAGCACATTTCTCCAACATAGAGGCTTCCTGGAGCACGAGTCTGTTGGCGAGACCAGCAGCTTTGGCATTTGGCTTTTGCTTTGCTGGGTGTGGGAGGCAAGCACCATGCAGGATTAGGATATTCTCTGGGTCCTAATCCAGTACCCTGAGCCTTTGTGCCCCACCCCGTGACCTTCTGTGTCCATTACAGAGCTCCAAATGGGTCCAACTCCCATCTGACTACCCCCCATGTAGTCTTTAGAGTCCCTGCTCTTCATTTAATAACCAGATATTGGCGCTGGAGAGAGAGCTTGGCAGCTAAGACCCCAGCTGCTTTTGCAGAGGACCCAGATTCTATGCCCAGCAGCTAGAGGAGAGCATACAACCGTCTGTAACTCCAGCTCTGGGAGACCTGATGGTCTCCCCTGGCCTCTACAGGCAGCGGACACGCATGCGGCACACAGGTAGACATGCAGGCAGCACACCAATGCTTATAATTTTAAAATTAAATATATTGAAATGTTTTCAAAGTTTATTTCATGAGGACAGATTACTGTTCCAAGGACTTTAATGTTCTTACGGACACCCCCTTTCTGACTTAACAAAGCATATATTTTTGAAATAACACACATGGGCTTGGTGTCAGTATTTTAGATCCCAGAAGGAATCTGTCGAGGCCACACACCAGTGACTAGCTTGCTAGACTCGATATCTGTCTGGTCCTGTTTCCTAGATGGTTTTAGTCATCAATGGGAAGAGAGGTTTGCTATGGAGCTCAGGTGACTTGTAGCCAGGATGTCCCTGATGGGCACCCACACAGGCCATGGGGGAACCTGAAACTCCCTCCTACTAGAATGTGCATGACTTAAACCTCAACTTCACAGAAGGAGGGGCCTGTTGGGGAGAGATTCTCAGCACACATTTATTTGTACCAGAGATGCTTCTTATGTTTAAAAAAAACTAGGGAAAAGAAGATGACTTTGAAATCATCTGCTATTGCTTTATTACTATGTGTGTTTGCATGCATGACATGTGTGTGTGTGTGTGTGTGTGGTGTGTGTGTGTG
>LOJH01026719.1:0-18302 GCA_001685095.1 Ellobius talpinus
ATATATATATATATATATATATATATATATATATATATATATATATACCCACCTAGAAATTGGGAATAGAAAGGATTGACTGGCATGATTGGGAGCATGGGGTAGGGGGAGAGGGAAGGGTAGGAGGAGAAAAGGAAGAGTATGAGGAAAGGTAGAGGAGTATTTGAGGGAATAGGTTGGTCGAGATGGAGAAAGGACAGAGATGAGGGCAAGGAGAAAAATATCTTGAGGGTGCCATTATAGGGTTAGCAGAAACCTGGCTCTAGAGAAATTCCCAGAAATCCAAAGGATGGCCACACCTAGGATCCTGGGCAATAGACAAGAGAGGGCCTAATCTTGACTTGCCCTGTAGTCAAACTGACGATTATCTTAATTATCACCACAAAGTCTTCATCCAGCAACTAATGGAGGCAGAGACAGAGACCCACATTGGGGCACTAGACTGAGCTCCAAAGTCCAGTTGAAGAGTGGAAGGAATGAGAATATGAGCAAGGAGGTCAAGACCATCATGGGTTCACCAACTGCCAAACAGTTTGCCTGAGCTAATGGGAGCTCACCAACTCCAGCCAGACTGGGAAGGAACAAGCATAGGATCAAACTAGTTCCTTTGAATGTGGTTGAAAGTTTCATGGCTGGGGGCAGACTGAGGGGCCACTGGCACCACCACCAGTATTTATCCTACCTCATGTACTGGCTTTTTGGGATCCTATTCTCTTTGGATGTATACCTTGCTCAGCCTAGATATAGTAGGGAGGGCCTTGCACCTTCCCCAAAGTAATGTGCCTTACCTTCTCTGAGGATTAAATGGGGATGGGGTGGGAGGGTGTGTGGAGGAAATGGGAGGAGGGGAGTGTGTGTGAACTTGGATGGGTATTTTTTAAAAAAAAATCTAGTAAATTAAAAAGAGAAAAAAATTGCAAACAATCCACAGATATACTATGTACTTTTCATGTATATACAAAAATTATACAGTAAAATGGCATTTATAGAACTGAATAGTTTATATGTAATCATAGCATGTCCTTTCCCTTTCTACTATAGGAAATAGCAAAATAATTTAACCAGAAGAATACAAATCAAAACAGATATCTCAGCAGGTCATGTTCACTGCACAAGCCTTATTTATGACTTAAATCTGATACCTGGAATCCACATGTGGAAAGCAACAACCAACTCCACAAAGTTGTCCTATTACCATCATATTCCCACATCCACCTACACATTCATTATGAGATAGACATGATTTAGTAATAAATACATTAAGATATTTAGAGTTGCAAAATTTAGAAAGGTATTATCTATCTTTCTGAATGTCTAGTCTAAACTAAGAGTAGATAGTTTCTTTACTGAAGTATCGCAAAGTAAATAAGTTGTCTAAAATAATCTTTGGCTATGGAAATTTGAATCTCATAAAAAATAGAATTGGCTAAATTCCTTTTATTATAATCTTAGTTTCCTGCATTGTCAAATTTCTATTATAAGGCCTATCCTAATTATGTTCATTTTTTTAAAAGGCATATGAGGCCTTTTGTGGGTAGATTATAAGGATGATGGGAATTCCACCAGTGTTTTGATAAGTGGACATCTAAAGAGAAAGAACGGTAAAGGGAGATGTCACCAAGTAAACTGTCGCTCATGCAAGTTTGGGTTGTCATGGTTATATGAGCATTCCTGTCACTCCACTCTTTATTTTCAGTAAGTTGTGTAATGATAGACAGGCTCATTGCCTTTGGAGAATCTTAATTTTGAATAACTTTCATTGCTCTGTTTACAGCCATCTAATATTGACAGAATAATTTCCATGCTCTGTATTCCAAGTCCTTTGATTCTGCTCAGTGCCTTCTACAACACCTATTGTAATTCCTTTTGTTTTCAAAACTTCAATAAAAAGCAATCATGTTGACACACTCATGCATGTTTTGTATTGGTTATTCTGTATCAGATTCTTCCTCATGAAGAATCAGGGTAGAGAGGATGTTTTCAGCCTTGGTGTTAGAAGAATGGGATCTAAATCTTGTCTGGTACTTTGTCATAATTAGTATATTCTAATGCATAGCTGTGTTTTACAACATTTATGCATCATATATAACTTAATATAAAGCATGTCAAAGTGATAACATTGAAGTGATTCTAATAACTTTTAATTATCTAAAAAGGAATATTCTTGTCAACGAGAATTGGCTTGTCTTTTTGTCACTACTCATCAAAATACTGATGCAATTTTTATCCCCTTTTCTGCCAATTTGTAAAGAGAGTTAGCATCACCTTCCTGAACATTTGATGAGTTATCTAAAACAGAACACATATGAAAATATCATATTTTGCTTTCCATAGCCTCTTAAGAACAGTAAGATTTAACCCTTAACTTCTGCTTAAGTTCCACTGTTATTGATATGCATGTCATGAGCTATGCATACAAAGAGTTTTTAGACTTATAGGGAGGGGAAATACTAATTTCAGTTGAACAAATCTTTTGCCATTCATCTACATATAGACTAGTATCACTGAACAAGAAAAATAGCATATATAGATGATATATTGGAAGTAATATTCAAATTTCTTACTACAAAGCTGATCCTCATTATTCAGCCAACATCCTACTTTCAACACTATATGTAAAGAGAAATATTTGCCAATATGCTACTTGATTTTTCTCTAAATATTGTTATAATACTAAAGGAAAACAAACACAGCTTTTTGAAATATGATCACATACCTGGCAGAAATGAATGTTTTCATTAAATTATGTTTTTGAATAAGAAAACTCTGGTGTATAACTTAGGATGCATTTTCTAGAATGTCACATAAATTTTCTATACTTTTCCCTACTCTAATATTATTTAAATTTTGTGTATATAACTGCATATGTAAGTTTGAAAGTCAGTTCGAGTCTGTAGCGTTGAACTTCCTGGCCAGAGGTAAGTTTCCTCAGCCTCTGAAATTTATCCCTTAGATGACATGATTAGGTTGCCCATGTGTCAGTAGAGACTGCCTAAACTCTTTCCCCAAATGTAGAAACATATTCATAATTTTTCTACATCTCTCCTTCCGATGCTATGATAATGGTATCCTCTTTGAGGTGTAGCATACATCAGTTTGGAATCCTCAACGATGATGTGGATCATAGTCTTCAGACACCTCACAAGTCCAGTCAGTGTGAGCCAGAAGCAACTTATAGAATGTTCATTATTACCTAAGGAAGGAACCACACATAGCACAGCTGATAAAATTATCTAAAATATGTTAGTGCCTTAGGGTCAACACTATTATATTATCCAAATGTAAATACTAATTGTGTGATAGTTGTACAGTCTATAAGTTCCACAAATCAACTGTGAAAAAAACCTTTAATTTAATTTGTGTCATAATTTTGTCTCTTATTCTTTCAAGAAGAGAAGAGAAAAGGAATTCAAGATAATAAATATTTTGCTGTAATCGTACTTAAGAAAATTGAGGTCATTATTTGAAGTAGAACTGATTATTTTGAAATATATATTATGCATATTATGCATGTATGTTTATGTGTATATCTTTGATAATGTATATTTTATTAAGAAATTTGATAAACTTTAAAAATTTTACTTAAAAATCTATTTAATCTAGGCTATTCCATTTGTAGATAATAATAGAAGAAAGTAAAGTGGTTCCTTTCAAAATAACTCATGTGGTGGAATAGGAAGCAGAAACCAAATCCCTTGAACTTTGGTTCAATTATTTTTGTTACTGCTTTTAATATATCTTAGCTATTGTGTAGTCAAAGATGTCCTGGTTCGGTATTATAGGAATTCATAAATTAATTTTCTTTTTTAAATAAATAAATAAATAAATGTATTTTTTATTTTACATCCTGGCCATAGTTTCCCCTCCCTCTTCTCCTCCCAGGTCCTCTCTCCACCTTCCTTCCTTCCATCCCAATCCATTCCTCCTCCTTTAGGAAAGAACAGATCTTTCATGAGCATCAACAAAACATGCATATCAAGATGCAGTAAGACTAAGTACCTTCCCATGGATTGAGGCTGGGCAAGGTGACCCAATATAGGGTCCCAAAAGCCAGTAAAAGAGTCAGGGACAACCCCTTTTCCCACTTTTAGGAGTCCTACAAGAAGACTAAGCTACACAACTGTAACATATATTCAGAGTGCCTAGGTCAGTCTTATGTAGTCTTTCTGGCTGTCTGTTCCATCTCTGTGAGTCCCTATGAATCCAGGTTAGTTGGTTCTGTGGGTTATCTTGTGGTGTCCTTGACCCCTCTGTCTCCTACAATCCTTTCTCCCCTCTTATGCAAGATTCCAGAACTCTGCCTAATGTTTGGCTGTGGGCCTATATCTGTTTCCATCAGTTGCTGGTTGAAGCCTCTCTGATGACAACTGGGCTAAGCAACAATCTGTTCACAGGAGATGGTCAGATCAGGCTATGTATCTGCTAATTGCTAGGAGGCTTAGCTGGGGTTGGGGAAATGCAAATCAAAATGACTCTGAGATTCCATCTTACACCTGTCAGAGAGAAGAAGAAAAAACACAAGCGACAGCTCATGCTGGAGAGGATGTGAAGCAACAGGAAAACTCCATTGCTGGTGGGAGTGCAAACCTGTATAGCCACTTTGGATATTAGTGTGGCAGCTTCTTAGAAAACTGTGAATCAATCTACCACAAGACCCAGCTATACCACTCTTGGACATATATCCAAAGGATACTAATCCTACCACAAGGACACTTGCTCAACAACGTTCATAGCAGCTATATTTGTAATTGCCAGAACTTGGAAACAACTTAGATGTCCCTCAACTGATAAATGATTAAAGAAATTTGGTACATTTATGCAATGGATTATTACTCAGTTGTTAAAAACAAGGATTCCATGAAATTTGAAGACAAATGGATTGAGTAAGGTAATCAAGACCAAGAAAGACAAAAAATGGTATGTACTCATTCATAAGTGTTTAAGAACTAGAAAGTAGAGGATAACCATGCTTCAGTCCTCAGATGCAGACAGCCTAGGTAACAAGGAGTGCTGGAGGAGGATTAGGAAATGGCCTCCCTGGGAAGGGGATCTCCTGGATGGACTGGGGACAGGTGGGGATGAGACCTTGAGAGATCAGTTTAGGAGGGGTGGAGGAGGAAAGTCCTGAGAGATACTACTGGAAAGCCCAGGCGTTTTGGGGTTAGGTAAAAGCCCTGTACAAGGGAATCTCCCAGGAATCTAAAAGGATGACCCAGCTAGATGATTTTTCTAATTCCAGGAGCTTGATTAAGTTGGTTATAGATTACTTGTTTACTTTTACCTTTTTCTAAAACAAGACTATAATTTCATGTGAAAATCCACAATTAAAAACTATGTACTCCTATGTGTGATTAAATAGCAACAGAGGGTTTCTTTCCAGTTTGCACAGCCTCTAGAAGATGAAAACTTGACTTACATGAACAGAGGGAAATGTCTCACAAGGACAAAGGCTTCCTGGAAAGCAAATAACTTTTGCACAACAAATTCCAAGAGCCAAGTGTATATTAATCAGAAACATCTGAATTAAATTTCCCTTGAAATATACATAAAATGAGGAGGAACCATGGTGGTTTGTGGATTAAGTCTCAGTTTCTATTCTACACATAACTTTTTCTGACCTCAAATCACTCCAGTTTTTTTTTCCTACTTGGGAGTTCATAAAAATGTTTACCACACCACAGAATAAAACTGGGCCCATTAGCAATCCAGTGTAGGTATTTAGATAGTAGCATAACATGACCTAACTTTTCTTGTGCATATAAAGTATTGTGGATAAAAAATTGAAATGAATGTTTCTATGTGAAGCAGGTCAACTCTAAATTATTTGGGGATAAGATATAATCATCTTACAATAAGCCTTTAGCAGTTATATTCTTAATCACATTTGATCACTTTTATTATATGGATTCCAGACAGAGTTGAGTCCCAGTAATTTAAAACTAAGTACAATTGTTACATTTTTATTATCTGTACAAGATGAGCATCTTGCTTCTCTTAGTGATTCATAAGAAAGAGTTAACTTAGTTTTATATTTAAAAAGGTTGTCTAAATCTTACTCAAAAGTGGAAAATTAGTTTGTTTGTTTTTTATAAAATATGATGAGGTTTAAAAAATAATGAAACAAATGTAGGGTCCCAGTAAAGATACATTTCATTTCATTTGGAAAAAATATCATCCATGATGTTTGTCAATTCATGAAAAACGTAACTTTGCATACTTTTCCTATTCTGTCATTATTTCAATAGACCACAAGATATATTCCATATGCAATTTATTGTGATCTAAAATTAAACATTTACTGAAAAGACTATCAATGCAGGAGATTTTTAACATAAACTGATAAGCGTTTACCCAAGTTCATTTCTAATAACTCAAATAGCAATTGAATTACATTACCAAGGGACTTTGGTATAAAAATCTGCCTGACCAAGGCTCTGCTAAATTTTATAAGGGCAGAACCTTGCCTTTGTATAACTGAATGTGACATAATGATTCCCTGATCATGCGATTAACTTACATATTTTCTAGTGATAGAAAAATTTCACAATACTCTGTGTGTATATTTTTCATATGTGTGTGCTAGCGCCTTGTATGTATGTCAGTGAATGTATGTGTGTGTGTTAATGTGTGTGTCAGTGTATGTATATATGCATGTGTGTGTGCTGGTGTACATAAGAGTGCATGTGTATGTATGTGTGGTTTGTGGTGTATGTGTGTCATGTATGAATGTGTGCATGTACGTATGTCAGTGTGTGTGTATGTCTCATGTCACTGTTTGTATGTGTGTATGAAGGTGTGTGTCTGTGTGTCTGCATGTCTTTACACGCCAAAAGACTTCTAAATCAATTTGGACACTGGACTATTCAATATAGAAGAAAGAATAAAGTCACACGTGTTGTGAAAGGAAGACTATCTACTCCTTCCTTGTCTTAGTGAGTATAGGAAACTGAACAAGGTGAGATTTTTGTTGGCTTTCCTTGAGAAAACAAAACCTCATAAACAAAATCAGAGGGGGTCTGAGATTTTCTAGCTGTTTCTAGTGGTTCTTGGCACAACATTGAAGCTATGAACAACAGAAACTTCCTGTGTGGAATCAGAGGAGGAGAAAGCATGATTTGACAGTCCTTGTTATGCACATGATTAAAAAATGCATCTCTGTACCATTATTCATTTTGAAAACATTGCATCTGCCAGATTGGACATTTGTCCTTCATAAAGATCTTGCTCTCCTCTCAGCACATACCTTGAACCTTTCCCTAAGTGGCATTTGTTAAAGAAGATGCTTTATAACAAGAGGAACAATGGCCCCATTAGCTTAAGACAGAGATCTGTTCTTTATTATGCTTACAACTTAAAATATGTACTTGAGAAGTCACTCAAGCAAGTTCATCAGACAATATTCATCAGTAAGCCTGCTTTTCTTGTGTTCCTTATTACCAGGCAGACACATTCCTATGGGAGTGTAAACAAAAAACAAAACAACATGTTTGCTTTTGGCTTTTATAAGAAGAAAACACTATTAGTGAATTTCTGGTGAATACCAATATTTTAAGAAACAGTTTCTCAAATTGCACTTAGACTTTTTCTAGGTAGATTCAAGATTTTCTCTATGTTAAAACAGAACTCAGGAGAGTCCTAAATATGGAAAGGAAAACAGGATTTTCTGGATAGAACAGATCAGAAAACATTCATTAACTCACTCTGAATGAAAAGAATATCCTAACCTTCAATTTGGACCACCATTGACAAAAGATGAGAGAAGAAAATGTCAGAAAAGAACCATTCCCAGAAAGAGAATTAGGAGGAAATTTGAATAAAGAAATTCACCATTTGTTTCCATGGTATTTGTGTGTGTGATGTGTGTACATGTGCATTTGTGTGTGTACAGTTCTCACCTGTATTCTAATAGTTGCTTGTAAGAAGACCTGGATAATAGGGCCTGGGAAACTTTGATATCATATCTGCCTTCTCTTCTATGTCTTTTACAAGCCCTCCACACAACATGGTTTCTCCATTTCCTTTCCCATTTTTGATAGAACTCAAATCATTCTGGACAGGTTATTTTAAAACCTTATCAATCACCAGCTTTTTAATTTGGCTTCATCATGTTCCTAAACAGAGACACTCCTCATTCTTTTGTTATCTTCATCCTTTTTAGTTATTAATTCCACTGCCAAAGTCACCAGGCTTTCTTACCTCCCACAGTTCAGTCTCCTTTTATGCTTGTTGTAAGAGCTTGAATGCTTTCCAAGAGAAAATTACAGTATTAAGAAACAGTTTGTGTAAACTACAGACTTTGTATTTGTTTCTGTGCTGCTTTTTCCACAAAAAATCCTAGTTATAAAAAGTGTAAAGTAACAAACAAACCAAAAGCGACATAAGACAGCTGAATTCAGCACAGAACAACATGGGTATGCATGTATGTACACAGGTCAAAGCTCAGTGTGTGATGAGCACACTAATTGATGACAGTTTCTGTCCTGCCTGATCCACAGCTGTTCAACCCCAAAGAAACACATAGAGACTTACATTAATTACAAACTGATTGGCCTATTAGCTCAGACTTCTTATTAACTCTTTCTTACATCTTAAATTAGCCCATTATTCTTGTCCATGTTAGCCACGTGACTTGGTACTTTTTTCCGTGAGGTGTTCTCATCTTGCTTCCTCTGCATCTGGATGACAACTGCAGACAGAGCTTTCCTCTTCCCAGAATTCTCCTCTTCTCGTTGCCCCACCTCTACTTCCTGCCTAGTCAACCTGCCTATACTTCCTGCCTGGCTACTGGCCAATCAGCATTTTAAAATATAATATAAGTGGCAGGATAAAAGACCATTGTCCCACAATACACACTCACTCTTCTACAGTATAGGAATCTTCTGTCCCATTGATGAAAGTTTTTCTTTTAGCTATTCACTGGACCAAAGTTTGTTTTCATTAGCAAACTGTTTTGTTCTCTGGGTTGAATGTCTTATTTATTGCAGTATGTGTTCTCTATAATGCTTTTTAACTAATTATACATTGTATATTTATGTAGGTTTTATCTTTACTGTACCACCAAATTACTTAATGTCTTTATCATTTTGCTACACTCTTATTTAATTTTTTCCCTTTCATCTTAATGATGTTTCTGAGTGACAAAGAGTTTCAGTGTGATATGTTCCTATCTGCATTTTAGCTTTAAGTGCTGTGGAAATTACTGTGATTCTTTCCTATAATACCACATGCTATAGTAGGGCTTGTGTCTAATTATAGATAAACATTTTCTTTGTTGTAGCCTTTCTGGTCTCATAGACATGAGTATCTCTTGACTAAAATTGAAGTCTCAAAGTGACCACTGGCCATGCTCACCACTCCTTATGTCTTCTCTTGTGTTCAGTCTCAATGTTGTTCACTATTACTTGACCTCTCTAAGCAAAATATTATTGGTCATCTTGTTTATGTGTGATGTATGTATAATTTCCCATGGGATCTGTGCAATAGAAGAAAAATATAGGCTTACCTTTGGCTTCTGCTTGCAGAATCCAGTTTATAAAATAGTATCAATGCTATCAAATCACATGTGAATGTATATATCAAAAAAGTTATCAAAGGAGATGTTTGTCTTTAAAAAATCTACACAAATTTATAGAATTTCAATGCATTAATTTGATTTTCTCTTTATGGAACAAGTTCCATAAGAATGAATTTTTTTATATTCTGCATGCTGTTTGAAGACAAACCAGATTCAAAGAACTCAGCATAGCCCTGACTCCTTTTAATATATTGCTAGGCCCAGTAAGTACCACAGTGATGAGTATTTACTTAATGATGAAGGAATGCATGGTTCCTGTTATAGCTGGTTTGGAAGGACAGAGGAGGAAGAAAGTTTTTCAATAGAATGAAATCAGCGAAACTTAGAAACGGTGTGTCTCCTGAATGAATCATGAAATTCTGAGAGGAAGAAACTGGAGGCTGTTGTGTTGGAATATATTCTTAGTACCAAGTTAAGAGCCATCTTCTTTTCAAAGCTCCGCTTTCTCTTGTTTCCTCAAGTTTAAATATTTGTTTGTTTCTTTGTTTTGTTTCATTAAACAAGGAGTAATATGAATTTTGTCTCAAACATCTACTCATATCTTAGAACTATGCACCCCTCTCTTAGGGTTTCTATTGCTGTGAAGGGACACCATAACTGTGGCAGCTCTTATAAATGAAAACCTTTAATTTGAGTGGCTTACTGTTCAAAAGTCTAATCCATTATTGTCATAGTGGGAAGCAAGGCAACTTTTAATCTTTTTAAGCAGACATAGTGCTGGAGCTGAGATACCTTACATTTTTATTCAAAGATTGCAGGTAGTGAACTGTCTTACTGGCTGCTTGAACACAGGAGTCTCAAAGCCCATCCCCTTCAATGAAGCACTTCCTCCAACAAGGCCACTTCTCCCATTAGTGTCACTCACTTTGGGAGCTATTTTCTTTCAAACCACCAAAACACCAGATACGGTGGTGAGAAAAATGATTCTACCCATGTCTAAATGAGAGAATTGGTGACTTTGTATGGTTCACTTATATGGTCATAGGTAATGAAAAAACATCTGTACCTCTTAAAAGCTCACTCAAGCATGGGTGACATCTCATAGAATTTGCACCTCTGGAACCTTTTGCACAACTTCAGAGTAGCTCTGTTGGTCAGCTAGTGTCTTCTCCCAAGTAAAATTGCTTCTTTAACCCTTTGATGGGTCCTTAGAAATCTTGTAACTTTCAGGAGCTTCTAAAACCTCCTAAGGTTTATTTCCTAGACCTTGTATTTTCAAATCTTAAAATACTCCTCTTCAGGTATAGATATTTCAATTAGAAAGAAATAGCTTAATCACACAGTCTCTTTCTGTATCCCTGGCTAGATGAAGACTTACTTTGTAGCACAAGATAGCCTTGAACTGGTAGCAATCTTCTCTTAGCCTCCTGGGTGTTTAGATTATAAGCATCAGTCACTTGCCTGGTTTTGACAATTTTTTAACTTCTTTTTAAAGTTGTTTGGTACCACTTTCTGTGTTTTGGGAATGATGCTGTCCCATTTCAACTTTCTTAAAATTACAACATGCCTTTTCCACATACTTATTAGTCTAACTGACACATTCTAAAGATAAACTCAAATACTTCATTTTCAGTGAAATGCTCATTGATGTCAAGTGGAGAATATGTTTAAAAAGACAAGATTCCTGGAGCTTGATAAATGGTTCAATGTATTTAATTAAATTAAACTGGGTTCAAATAAACACATATTGCTATAATGTTGAAACAAATATTAGTTCTTTAGAAGAAAACAGAACTTCTTTCAGTGTCCAGAAATTTTCATTTTAAAAGTAGACTAAGGTTTGCATCTGTCCTTAAGTCTATACAAATTTACTCCTACTAGCTATACAAAGGTTACAACTTATCAAAGAAGTATATAAACCATGTGGAATCACTCCATTAAAGAATTTTTTAACATGACAATTGAATTTATTTAGTCTATCAATTAAGGTATAATATGGTTATATTCATAATAGGAAAAATATTTCCAAAAGATTTTTTAAAATCATGTATTTTATCCTGAAATCAGATCTAGGAGCTTCCATAATCATTCAATATATTAGTGATTCTGTAATTCGGTATTTAGAAAGACAAAAAATAATATGTCACTAAGACTAATGGTCAAATATCTATTTTGAAATAAATTGACCACAATTTAGAAAGAGAAACCATCACTAAGGGAAAACATATGCATTTATTTCTATACTTTGTTCAAAGATGAAGAATAGCAATAGAAAAGAAAAGATGGGTTTTAAGAATGCATTTCCAATGCATAGTTGAAAGACATTATAAAGTCATGGTAAGTAGAAAACAAAGACAAGAAAGAAATTAATAAGAACATTTAACTCAAATTCTCAGGCAACTGGGTGGAAAGTGTTTCAATTTATTGATTTCAAACTGGTGAAACAAAATAGATCAAGTTGAAAAGACCATTAGCAAAGGAAAAATACTTGAGTTTCAAGTCCAGGTAAAAACCAACAATGTGAATTCTAAAGCTTATTATGAATATAGAGCAGGAAATCCTGTGAGGTCCTGGAGCTAGAGTGTTGAAACTTCACTCCACCCTGCTGAAATAGCTAGAAGTAATATAAATCAGTATGAACATGAATTTTCAGAGAAATCACCAAACAAAGCCAGGAAGAATTTACAGAGGCTTTGCCTATAGGGGTATGGTGATGATCTAATTAAGTAATGATGAATTTGTCCATTTGCAGAGTCATTTTTGTTATTGATTTTTATTGAGCTCTACATTTTTCTCTGCTCCCCTCCCTGCCTTGGCCCTCCCATTCAACCCTATTCCAAGGTCCCCATGTTCCCAATTTACTCAGGAGATCTTGTCTTTTTCTATTTTCCCTGTAGATTAAATCTATGTATGTCTCTCTTAGGGTCCTCATTGTTGTCTAGGTTCTCTGGGATGGTTTTTAAACATAATGCAGAGTCAATTTTAATTATTCTTCTGACAGAGTCTATTCATTTGTTCCTGGCTGCCCTGACCCAAAATAACCACACAGAAACTATATTATTTGTAATNTCTATGTATGTCTCTCTTAGGGTCCTCATTGTTGTCTAGGTTCTCTGGGATGGTTTTTAAACATAATGCAGAGTCAATTTTAATTATTCTTCTGACAGAGTCTATTCATTTGTTCCTGGCTGCCCTGACCCAAAATAACCACACAGAAACTATATTATTTGTAATACTCTTTGGCTAATAGCTTAAGCATATTTCTAGCTAGCTCTTACATCTTAAATGATCACATTTCTATTACTTTATATTTTATCAAGAGGCTCATGGTTTACTGGTAAAGTTCCTGGTCATCTGTCTTTTTCTGCAGTGGCTACCTGGCATATCACTGATTGTGCCTACTGTTTCTCTTCATCTCTGTTCAGATTTTCTGCCTGGCTTTACTCTGTTAGGACATTGGCCAACAACAGCTTCTTTATTCATTAAACAATAAAAGCAACACCTATACAGAAGGATTTCCTACATCATTCTTTTTTGTATAATATTTGCAGAGACTCAAGGAACAACTTTATTAGTAACATGGCACTGCAATTTCTATTAGGCACTGCCCATGGCAGGACTAAATGGAATGCAAAGTAGGATGCTCTGAACTTTGTTCACTTATCCCAATGATGTTAGAATGAAGCAACTTAGGTAAAAGCCAGATGAAAGAGCAAACAAAACAAAGCAAACAAGCATGAAAATAACTAAATAAAAAGCCTGTTAATTGAATGGGAGAAGAAACACTTCATTTTCATGAGAGTGAAAGAGGCAAAAGAAAATTCCTTAGAAAGAACATATATCTACACACATTCATGCTTTGCAGTATATTTGTAATCAGCTGATTCCAGGCATCATGTAATGAAATCCCTATCCCCTTGCTGGTTATCTTCCTAAACCATCATTCAGTAGTTACTTCCAAAGCAATCACTCCCATTAACTGTTCAGGAAATGTGCTCATAGTGGTATTAAATAAGCATGCCAGTTACCAGAAAGTAGCTTTTAAACAATTATTTGCTCCCTAAATAATATCTGAAAATTATGAGAATCATCGTTATGTTAAATAGTCTACTTTGATCATTTAGTTTAATGACTACTTGGCTGCTTTTCAAACTTTTTCCATTTGACATTTTTCTTGTGGTTGTATGAGTTATGGCATATTAGAAATGTCTATCAGCATGCTTAGTATGTAAAAAATGGATTCTCTTCCATGTATAAGCTTTATGCTGTAATATTTCAGCATAAAAGGGGGAATATCTTGTAGTTCGCCATTTTGACACTTATATTAAAATGGCCACAATGTCAAAATATTTATGTGTCCTCCATGTCATTGTTTTACAAATAAGTCATTTATAAATCAGAAGCTTTACTTTCCATTTAGTTAAGTGGAGCAATTTCCCACTTCTCACATGTAAAAACTTGTACTTCCTTAGAGTTTATGAAAAATGGATTCTAATGATTCTAGAAACTTTATTACAGAAGGATACTCATACTCATATTTGTGGAACAGACAAACATAATGTGTCTGTGGTCAACATTTTTTGCTCTGACCTACTTAGGATGTAAAGTTTCAACTCTCATAGTAAGTTTTAAAGTTTTATAAAACAGTCAATATTAAAAAAATGGAAGCACACATTCTCAAAAGGTTGATGGTTATGATTTATGAGTCACTGGCAGAACCACAAAGCCACAGCAATCACACTGTGTCTCATTAGTTAGAAACATGGATTAAATCAATACAGAGTAAAAATGGAATGGAGAGAGACACATTCACTTGCTCTATGAAACTTATAGTTAAAATAATTAAGTTTTTTATCATTATGCTTATCACTATCAACTGAATTTCTTACTATTGCTTTTCTGCTATCAGAATTTAACTTTAAAACCAGTATAATATCTACTGAGCACCAGGCAACTTAGAAATAGACATGCGTGTTTCAAATACTTCTAATTATTAGCACTTATGTTTTGCTGAACAAAAAATCAAGTAGAGAGGGAGCTTGCTTCCTTATTTATAAGTATGCTCAATTAAATTACACAACCTTTCAGAAATACAATGACCTGTTTCTCATTATTAAAGATTTACCTCATTGTTCCCATAGGGTTGGACAGTATGCTTAGACTGGTAGTAGAAAGTGTTCTCTGTCTTTTCTAGCAGAGATCTTCAAATGATTAACTAATAGCAGTCTTGCAATGACTTCCAGATGTTACTTACAGCAGGAAAGCTGTCTGCTTATCTTCTAACAGGATGGTGTGGGAATTGAGGTTCTCTTGCAATGTGAAATAGAGATCACAGAAGAAAATATTTTCAACCCAGAATCTAAAATTATAAACAAGATTACTTCTAATACAAGCTTATTGATTACTTTAAGAAATATGCTTTTGTTTTGCTTTGTTTTTGAATTTAACTGATGTAATACTAAATTTTCATATGCACAAAAGTGGAGTTTCTTTAAATAGGCACCTGAAGAAATGGCAAAGAAACATCAAAAATAAAACAAAACAACAACAAAGAAAATAAACTGACTGAACATTTTGTCCCCAAATAACACCTTCATTTTGAATTTAAAGGTACTGAGAATTAGTAAATGAAATGATGAAAGAAAGAAGTAAAAGATGCAGGATTAAATTATAAAAGTAATTTAACCCCAACAAATACTTTCCAACTGCCAAGCATGACCATTTTTGTTATTTTGGTGTGTTCAATTCTTTATTTACTTAGTTTCATATCGAACTGAATTAATAAAATATCACCCTAACAGAGTTTTGTAAATTGTATGCCTTAGATTTCTCAGAAAACTGGAGCAATGTGATAGCTGAATAGGATCCTCTGAAGATCTCTCTCTACAAGTATTATTGAGCCAAACAATCATACATTGCACTATCAGCAGTAGAACTGCCAAAAACAAGGAGCTTGCTTTTGATATAACAAAACACAAAGGTACTGTAAAGAATAGAGAGGGAGATGCCCTTTCCTTGTAATGTCCTTGTCCAGTTATAAGTAATCCAGCCAGAAGATGCCTTTGTCTGTGGCAGGGAGAGAGAATTATGTGTAGACTTTAGACTTAAATCCAGGTACCTCAAGACCCTAACTAACAAGCTGCAAACTGAGTCCCTGTAGTTAACAGGTAACAAAGATGGCCTCCAATATCAAATCTCTTCTAACCTTAGGAGGCAGAAAGAGGTCTCCAACCTTTGAAGAGCTGGGTATGAAAGCTGCTACAGGCTTTTTCTCATAGTTCTGTGTACTATCTGCACTGGCACAACCAAGCAAATAGTAGAAACTAAAGGTCTTGTAGACATTCACAGGCAGAGTTCTTATTCAGCTCCAGTATTAACTAGACACAGAGATGTGCATCTGTAGAATGGATGTAAGTTTAAACCATACCATTTTCATCTTTGCACTACCTTCTGAAGGCATTCTGCCCCTTTACTAAGACTTACAGTTGCCAGAAGCTGAGAAACTCAGTTATAATTCATTTGCTGGCAGCTTGGTGACCATCATACTGTCTCTACTAGCTGTGCTACAGTTCCAGGAAGCACAGCACTCATCAGACCAAGATAGGGCTTTAGATGTATACTCTAATGAGACTAACATGCATTTTGCCTATGTTGTTATTGGCTATGTAGGTGAATGAATACTTTTGAAGCTATCCAGTTCTTGTATCTATGAGACTAGCTTATGAGCCACCTGACCAATGTTCTGAACAATGGCCAGTACTGTACATTAAAAGTAGCACTAACTACAGGCTACATAGCTGATATAGGATTCCCCTCTGTATGCTGTGAATACCATTGGTGAATAAAGAAACAAACTGCCTTGGCCTGTTGATAGGACAGAACTTAGGTAGGCAGGTGATGTGGGAGGTTCTTCTGTCTATGTGTTGCTTTCAGTGGTTAATAAAGGAACTGCTTTGGGCATATAGCAGAGCTGTAGGGGAACAGAGCTAGGTGGGGAAAACTAAATGGAATTCTGGAAGGAAGAAGGAAGAGTAAGAGAGAGACACCATGGATCTGTGTCCAGAGGTAGATGTCATAAACTTTGCTGGTAGGCCACAACCCCATGGTGATATACAGATTAATAGAAATGGGTTAAATTAAGATGTAGGAGTTAGCCAATAAGAAGCTGGAGCTAATGAGCCAAGCAGTGTTTTAATTAATATAGTTTCTGTGTGATTATTTTGTTTCTGGGTGGCCAAGACCAACAAACGGTCCTCCTGCAACAGGTGGGTAAAACTAAACTGAAGGCTAGAAAAAAGAAAGCAGAAGAGAAAGAAGACATGTAACCCCATTGGAGACAGATGCTGGGAACTTTACTTGGTAAGCCACAGCCATGTGGTGATACACAGATTACTAGAGATGGGTTAAAATAATATGTAAGAGTGATCCAACAAGAAACTAGAACTAATGGGTCAAGCAGCAATTTAAACAATATAGTGTCTGTGTGATTATTTCAGGTCTGAGCTGCCAAGTTGCCAGGAAACAAACAAGTGGCCCTCCAAGAACAAATTGGCATGCCAGCATGGCCAACAAAATCCATGTAAAAACCTAAGAAAGTTTAAAAAGGAATTCTAGACACGAAAGAAGAGAGTTAAGCATGCTTTGGTAGTGGCATTTTCTTGGGTGGGCTCTGTTTGCTAAAAACAAGCAGACATGGCTCCTTTAAGAGAGGGTTTTATGACTCAGCTGTAGCAGAAAAAAAAGCCATGCTATTTTGAAATGCTGGCTTCCTGGGCCATGCTTCCAGTTTGAAATCTGACAAGGTCTGGCTATGGAACATTTACATGGGGTTTGTAAACAGAGTACTAAAATTTGCTTAATGGTAACATAGACTGGCTGTGGACCTAAAAATCAGGCTGTGAGCATGGCTCTCAGAGGCAGCAAATAGCTGCACCATGCTGGGCTGGGCAGGGTAAGCAGGCAGTGCCATATTTCCCTAACGATGGTGCTGCTTAAGTTCACAAGAAGTGCTTAACATTTTAAGAAGCCATCCTGGTCAGAAAATAATTACAGATATTCAATAAAGACAAATCCAGATAAAAGACCTCTAAATAGGTCACAGTGTTGGATAAATGTACATAGGCTTGGAAGGGGAAGAAAAAGTGTATAGAGAATTGGGGAAAAAAGTAAATCATTAAAAAAACAGTCTCTAAAGAGACAGAATATAGACTGTCATAGATTAAAATAGTAAGGGTAGTAAAATAAATATTAAAAAGTAATAGAGTAAAAGCAAATAAGCCATGTCAAGTTGGAATATACACAGAGAGTCTGGATTATGTATATTATTGTGTTTTTATTTTTAATTTTTTGACCATGAAGGAGTTAAGTACAGAGAGACATTTCATTGTATAGGCTGCTAAGCTAAGCCAACATATATATTTTAAAGGTATCTTGAATTCAAAATATGGGTCTAAGGATATGTTGCTTTGGAAAAGAGATCTTTCTTTTGTTTTCACAGAAGATGAGAACCTGTGGATTTAATCCAGGCTAATGTGGTTTGATGGACAAAGACCCCTTGAAAGGTTGCCATGCACACTGCTCAAAAAATTACTTCACCCAATAAACAGCAATAAGAAGTTTGGGGAGAAGTATGGACAATTTCAAAAATATTGTTTATAAATCTTTGTATATTATGCTATAGAGATTTGCATTGATTTGGATCTTGGTCTATTGATGCAAATTTAAGGTCAGTTTAGTTATATGTATATTTCTGCTCTTGATTAAGGTATTGTGTTTGTGTAGCTCATTT
>LOJH01026720.1:18346-30123 GCA_001685095.1 Ellobius talpinus
CTGCAAAGCAACACAAACCCTGTCTCTAAATAAATAAATAAATAAATAAATAAATAAGTAGTGAGGGAGTGCTCAGGGTTCCAGAACAGGCTGCAAAGCAACACAAACCCTGTCTCTAAATAAATAAATAAATAAATAAATAAACAAACAAACACTGAGGGAGTGCTCAGGGGCACATACCTGTAATCCTGGCACGTAGGGAACAGAAGCAGAACAATCAGAAACCAGCCTGGGCTGCACACATGATGACACCATCTTCAAAAGACAAAACTGTTAACAGGAATACCCAAAATATGAGTATGTGACTGAAATATACCTAGACACACTGAAAAGATTTCACAACTTCAGTTATGAGTGATAGTTTCCCCAGACACTGTTCCAGAAAGGTCTAGAGGCTAAACACATCCACATTATCTGTATATGAGTTATAAAAATGAATAACCAAATATTTTAGCCATCTAAGCAAAACTTTGACAGTGTACCAAGATTTCTGCTGAGTTATAAACTACCAGGTAGCTGGCTAGTCGTTGAGGTTGCTGGCACCTGATGCATTTCCTACATGCAGGCCTTGCTGGTATGATTTATGAGCTCAGAGAGTTAAGGTTAACTATCTGTTGCGGCCTCTGCCTTTTTCCGATCCTAGATGCAGTCTGAGCACCACTGTACGCTGCTTTTCCTTTTCAGCTTTAGTCTAACAAAGGTGTTCCTCCTTCTGATGATACAGCGCCACTCACTCACTGCAGGTTAACATGGCTTCCGTGCTGCTTAATCTACTGTGAAAGTTAGACTCCGACATCCTGTCGGCGTCACTGCCAAACAGCTGGTTCATTCCTACAGCCCTGCGCCTGCTCCATTCCCTTGAATTTCTCTTTTTCTTTTTCAGTTTTAGAACTTAATTTCCTTCCTTTGATATAGCCTTAATACAAAATAGAGAAATATATAAATATGTGTATATATGGCATATATTCCATATACATCTTGTATTTAAAAATGGATCAAAGGATATATATGTGTGTGTGTTTATATAAATACATACATGCATGTGTGTGTTTATATAAATACATACGTGTGTGTGTGTGTGCGTGCGTGTGTGTGTGTGTGTGTGTGTGGCAGCCCAGCTGCCTCTGAATTGCTTTGTAGCCCACGCTGGCCTCAGACTCCACCTCCTCCTTCCTCAGGCTCCCGAGAGCTGCAGTCACATGCATGTGCTACCACACCCAGGTTCTCTAGTTATTCTCTGTGCAGCTTCAAAACCAGCTCACATAATCTCTCATCTGCTGGCCAAAAACAAAACAAAACAAAACAAAAAAAAACACTTTGCTCAATTCATGTTGCCCTGTGAATAGGAGTGAAGCAGCTCATCATTGCCCAACCTGTTTTATCCCAGACAGCACAGAGCTTTTTATTCATCTTTATTCATTTATTTCCTTTTGGTGAAGACAAGAAACATAACAGTAACATGTTTTTCCTTCAAGCACACAGGAGAAGACAAAGGACTAAGTCTCATTTAGTGCGATGGTAGTTCTAGTCCCACACTGGTAAAACATAGTGTCAAGTATTACTACAGCAGGAAATACCAGGACAAGTTACATATTTTTCTTTTGAAATCACTTTTACAAGACATAGCAACAGTTTTCAAAATCTTCGAACTTCAAAGATCACATTGTGCGGATTGTGTTTCTAAGAATACAGCTATATAGGAATAGACACCAGAATAAATTAATCTAGTAATGAATATTCACGGAGTCTTCGTACTGCAAAGGACAGATATTCAAATGTTTGCACTTGTTCTCAATGATAAGCAAAAGGCAGGCTTGTAAACATCAATTCTGCCAGTCAGCTGACAGGGAGTAATAGGGTTTGGTCAAGCACAGTGGGATAAGGAGTGCACACCATTAATCTCCCACAGACAAAGGTCACTCCGAGAATCTGGAGAAGAAAACACCCAGACTTACATCTGTTCACAAAAGATCTATTGGCAAGTTAAGAATAAGGAAAAACTATGGGAAAATCCTCCAAGTATCCCTTTTAAATCCCAACCCATCTGATCTCCCCATTCTGCACTAGAACTTGCCTCAGTGACCACTGCCCCCAGCCATGCTCCTGCAAGACGTCAATCATGACAGCAGGCCTAGAACTCACTCTGCAATAGGCTCCCCTTCAGCTCTAGTCCTCCTCTAGGACTCACAGAAGGTATCCAGACCTCCTGAGCTCTGGGGAAGCTTCAAATAAGTTCTTTAAATCAGAAAGAGGATGAGTGAGGGCCATAGCTGCAGGCTCAGAACTGCGTACCCACAGAAGCAAGCCCTGCAAATCCAGACTCCTCACATACCCCATCCGTCAGAAGAGGCTTGGAGTCTCCCACAATGCACTCGACAGCCCGCTTCCTCCTTTGTTAGGATGGAAACAAGGAAGGACATCCAGAAGCTGGTAAGTAAGGACCAAGGTCAGACAAGCAGAACAGGGATGACGCACATAGCTACTCTCTGGTCATTCTACAGGCTGAGCCCCGAAAAATGCCCGCTCGTCTTTAGGAACAGGTGCAGTGTTAGTTGTGTTTGTTCACATCTCACTCAGGGGCTGCCAGTCAGTCGTTGAGATTCTTCTTTCTCAACCTAGAGCTGAAGAAATACACAGCATCTGGTAGAATGGAGGAGGAGGGAGGAGTGGAGGTGGCCTCCCTTGAAATTTTCAGACATGACTAAGAGAAGGGTGAAACAGTAAGGACAGCAAAAGATTTGGAGACTTTTTCTGCCTGGGCACAACTGGGGAACAGGGAGAAAAACAAAAACAAACCTGTAGCCAGTTTTGTTTTTCTGCCTCTAGGCTGTAACTGCTTCAAAGAGAAAGGAACAGGAAGAAAGAAGAGTCAGTGAGAGAAAAATGCAGCAAACCCTGTGTGGAGTGCCACAAATGATTTCCAACCACCCCAACCTAGGCAGCTTTGACTTAATCACTGTGGGTGTGGACACAGGAGTGGGGGGCATTACCTAACAAAGTTGCCTAGATTCCGAATAATTTGTTGGCTAGGGCTCAGAAGGGAGTCACTCGGGCTTTGCTTTGGGCACTGCCCCATGAGACTACACATCCTGCCCAATGAATGGCCAGCTGAGTCATGGGTAATAGTTGGGGGTCCTGTGTGCTGCCTAGGAGCTTAGGTCCTTAGATAGTTCCTGAGGAACAGTGTTGGTCTGTGCCGAGCTCAACCAGGAAAGAACTAGTGGGCAATTGCACAGGCCTTCATACTCACCAGTAGCTGATCACAATGCACAGTAACCAAAGGTACAAGACCGATGTGGTAACATAAAACACTCCCAGCCTGTTACTTTACTCATGCCTAGTAGTCACCCACCAGCCACCTGCTTCGGTGGTAAATAGCAAAGGCCCAGGAAGACAGCTAGAATCTGTTGGGATGTCCTGATGGGCTGATGGCTGGGTTGGGATACAGTTCCATCTTGCAGTGGTGAAAGTCACTGTTCAGCACAGTCCATAGAAAATAAGAAACACGGCAGGAAGAATGAGACCTGGAAAATTCTTGGTAAGGATATGTCAAGCTTTCTTGTGGTAGAGAACCACTTTTAAAAAACTGGAAGAAGACATGGTCACAGACAAGAACCAAGCCATGCAAAGGAAGGCAGTACAAACTACAGCACTGTGAGCTTGGCTTAGAAGCAGTTTGGAGGCCATGCACTTGGAACACCATTAACACTATGCAGAACACCGTGATGGCCAAGAGAAAGAAGAGCATAGACTTGGAAGCCACGATCTTAAAACTACTAGAGACTGAGAAGAACCAAAGGACACAATCCAACAGGAAGAGAAAGCAGACGAAAGGCTGCATGCTGCTGGCCAAACCGAGGAGGTGGTAGGACTCTCCTCCAGGAGCTTCTTGCAAGGGCAGAGAGCTTAGCCAGACTGGAACCTGAAGGACCTGGGACTCTCCACTGGCTGTCTTGGTGGGACGCGAACTCCTCTGCGTGGCCCATCGCCCATCAGATAGTATTGTAGGGGATTGGACCACAGCTCCCCTTTGATAATTTCAGCTATTCTGTCGAATTCTAGGAGGCTGTGGTCTGAGAACCAATTGAAGAAACTGGGAATCGTGTTCCCCTCCCGATTCCTGTGGATATGGGCCTGGGGTTCTTGGCCCCGGTGCCAGCGGATGGGAGTAGAGAGGGATACCACTCTACCGGAGGATCTGCGCTCATATTCCTTGACCAGCCCCTCATTTCGGAAGTAGGGGTTGCTTTGGAAGATGAACTTAAATTTGCAGCCTGCTCTTGGGTGCTTAAGCTCCTCCACTTCTAAATTGATCATGTACCTCATCATGTCTTCATCTTGGCCGCTGATCATTGGTGACAGCTGAGGGTGGTTCCGAAAAGCGGTGACCCAGAAACCTGGGATGTTTTGGATGATGAAACTTCTGCGCTGCATGTGAAGCCTTCTCATCCGCCCAAATTTGCGTTCCAGCTGGAGGAAGGCCCTGTCGGCCTGCGCATTTACGTTTGACAGCTCTTGATCGATGGCCTCTAGCGAGTCCATGCAATTATTGATCTTTGGGGCCCTGGGACGAGTCTCCTCCTTCCCTCCTCCGGCTACCTTTTTTTCCTTCTGTACCCCCTTCTTTTCCTGCATCGCCGCCTCTGCTTCTCCCTCCTTCCCGGCGGCCACAGAGGTGGCGCACTTGGTCGCTGTCATTTCCTTGGTCTTCTTCGCCCCCGGCACCATCTGAGACCCCAGGCCCACCGCACCACAGGCTTCCTGAGCTTTCGGTCCAGCGGGGCTGCGCGGCCCTTCAGGCTGACAGCCATTTTTATTGCTGTCGTCGGCTGCCACAGGGACTGAGGCTGCGTCCCCGCCCTTTGATGGAGACAGAGTATCCTCCAGCCCCTTTCCGGCTGCCGCATCACCGCAATTTTCAGCCACTGCAAGGCAAAGCGCAGGGCCGCAGTGCTGGGAATCCGGGAGCGCGCCTCCCTCCGCACCGGCCTCACCTGCAGCCTCCGTCGCCCGCGCCGCCTCGGTTTCCTCACGGAATCCCTCGTCCTGGTTCAGATCCAGATCTTCAGGGGCATGGGCGGGGGTCGTGGTGTTAGCGAGAGGGAGCTCATTGCCCTCATCCAGGCCACTCATTTTGGCAGATGTCAGCCCTGCAGAGGAGCCTTCCTCGTCCTCTGCAGACGCAGCGCAGCACCGCAGTGAGTGCTTAGCTCCACCCCTTTTCCTTCGGGGCTGTTGCTACCATGGCAACCTGTGACGTCAGGGTAGCAGCTGCACCTAACCGTAGCGCGAGAACTGGCTACCCAGGTAATTAAGCTTGTCAGTCAATGTATTCTTTTTGTCTTTTTACACGATGCTGGAAATTGAATCTTATCTGGAAATTGCGTTTGTTTACACAAACGGATGCAAAATTATATTAATGTGTATTCGCAAATCTCTAAATTAATTTCAACATTCTCTAAACCATTGTCTTAAAATACATTTAAAATCAGGAGCTATTGTCTAATAAAATCAGATCTCATCGAGCTTCTTAGAAATAGAAAAACGAATTCCCCAGCTCACAGGCCTTTCTTATTTCGTCCACAAATTCATGGAGGTTACTGAGGAATTGGGCAGAATCCGATTTTGAAACACAAGTGTTGTGGCTGTTTTTATTTTTATGCAAAGGAGACATTCAAAAGATTCATTTCAGTTTCTGTAACAATTTTAATGTTTGTATATATTAGCCGATGTCTATGAAGCGATTGGATATTTATTCACTTTCAAATGAATAGTAAACTGCTCCTTATAGGTGGCCACATGAATATCATATGCACAAATTTAGCCCTTCGGTATTACTGGAGGAAACATAATCTCAGAGGATTTTGAACGCTCCTTTGCCTTGGGTTATAATCTTGGTCTCTGCTTCATGCCTGTGAGTATGAAGCCAATAAACATTTGCCCGAATTTGCTTTTGTAAGGCAGAAACAATTACCAGCTTTTCCAGACAGCTAAGTTACTGTCTCTAAAATATCTGCTTAAAAAGAAGAAAGGTCATCCATTCAAGTCAGCTTAGAGAAAGTATTTGTAATCACCACTGTCTCTTAGCTTCCTACAGTCAGAATGCTGAGGTTAACCCTTGGGTAGGTAAGACCAAAGAGAGACTTAAATTCTGCATATTTAATGTTTCTGGTCCTATTAGAACAAACTGTTACAGCTTTTTGCATTGGGAAATTAATTGACTCTCATCCAGAGTATGGTTATGCTCAAATACACGTCTGGGAATAACAGTTTAAAGAAAAGCAGCATTACCCCAAGACCTCTAGTGAGGGAAGGGGTGGTGCCTGGTTCAGCTAAGACTGGGAGGTGATGAGAGACATCACTGACCAACAACAAATAGCATGCCATGCAGTTGGACTTTTTTTCTTTCTACTCCAAGTTGGGTGTCTGTACCCAAAGCTGGTATATCCAGACTGACCTCTCCCTGATGATAAATAGATCAGTTCTCCAAATAAGATAAAAATGTGCAAAAAGGTTAATTCCAGATACAGCAATTATTTTTCTGGGCCCTTTCCTTTTTCTCTGAACAAATGTTCTTTTTGCCTTATTGAGCAGAAATCAGTGTATTGCTTCACTTCCTTGGTAAACAAATAGACATTGAGCTGCAACTGGCTTTGTGACTTCTGGGCTATTCTTTGACATCCCACTGTTTCTGTACCTAAAGACTCTCTCCACTGTTGTAGAAGCAGCAAACGCTCTTGGACTTTAGCCTAAGCCACAATGCAGAGAAACATCAAATGCTGAATCAAGTTACAGGACAGTTCAGGCAGAAGGAAAGTTCGTTATTACAACACTTCATAAAAGTGAGAAAATTACATGTGGACTTTCCCCCTTGTATTTGCCCATGTTTTAAAGATTGATTTCTCTATCGATGAAACAACCCAGCTTTCCATCATCTTTGATTTGATTATACCTGCCACCTAAATCATTTGTTTACCCCTCATAGCTGGCCCTTTATTTAAATGTCTACAGGAATCGCACAGGACATTTAAATCACATTGTTTCATATCCAAGAACCCAGGAAGCACTGAGAAATCAATTGTCCATACTAGGATTAATGACAAATACCTCTTCCCATCTCTACCTTCCATACTGCTTACCACCTTAGCACTGTTAATCCTTTAAATTCCTATAGCTCTCATGGCTTTTACACCCAATTTAGAACTTACCTAGGTTTAACTTTTTAACATTCCTGGTTGTTTTGTGATGATCGTTGTCCTCATCCCAGCAAGATAATAATGTGTCATAGCAAGCAGCTCCATTGACATTTAATACAGTACAGGCCAGTATCTCACAGTGTTTTCATGAAACCTGATTATGTAAGTGAGAATTTAAATTTAAATGAAAACTTTTTAACAGAATGGGTAATATGACTCTCCTAGTGTTTGAGTTGTTTAGATAAAGCTATAAATCATACCTTAAGTTTTTGGTACGTTAGAAGATTGAACGTTTCATATATAATAGAGCATATTCTGTTGGTAATTGGCAATGAGACTCACTCTCATTGAAAACAATGTCAATAACATGATGCTATGAAAAAATAGCCATGGAAAATTCTGTGATAATCTATAATATAATTTTCATTTATTGGGAAATCAGGAGATCAAACATGGCAGTCAAGTGGAAATGATTTTACCCAAGGATATAAAAATATTAGAAAATTTATGAAATATGCCCTATTATTCTTCTTGAATTTTTTCAGAATAATAATATTTCTAATTATATGATTATTGGGGATTATATTCAGTTGTACCTTTGTATACTGTATACTTTTACATACTTAAATATATGACCTCTACTTGGCTTCAGATAGAACTGAAGAGTTGATTTACGGTCGTACAGCGAACAGGGAAGCCACGCTCTGCACCTCCATAGTCTGGCTCAGAAGCCTGTGAACTCACTAATGATACTTCCCAAACAATTAAAACGCTCTCTCTAGCCCTCCTAACCCATAAGTCATTAACATAACAGCACACCCTAGGCAGGATGGATTACAAACAGTAGAAATTTATTTCTTGGACTTCTGGAGACTATGAAATCAAAGACCAAGGAGACAGTAAAGTTGATGTCTGGTGAGGCCCTGCTTCTTGGTAATAAGTAGCACTTTTTGTTGTGTCCTCACATGAGGAGGACTTTTTAGGGATCTAATCCAGTTAAGACCCTCAACTGAGTCCTCAATAAACAAAATAGTTGGTTCTCAAAGACTCCACCTTAATCCTCACACTGGGGATTATCTTTCCACATATTATTGGAGGGGCATAAACATTTGATCTATAGTTTTCCTCACACAGATAATAATTGTTGGGGATGTACCTCGTTCTTAAAGAAGAAAAGAATGAGTGACCCTCTAGTTCAATACCTTCATAGTTCCCAATCCATTTGATATTAATTTTTAAAATAAATATTATAACTTTTCCTTTTTTGAAATTCACATGCTATACTATGTTTATAGAGGGGGGTGGGGAGAGGGGAGACAGAAAAGAGATGGGAGGAGATGGGGGACTAATAAGACTCTTTGTAGCTCTCGCTGTCCTGGAACTGATTATGTAAACAGCAAGCTGGCCTCAAACTCAGATTCATGTGCCTCTGTCTTCAGAGTGCTGGGATGCACCTCCACACCCAGCTTTTTTCTTTCTTTTTTTAGTTTTTTTTTTAAATTTCATTTTACATTCCAACCACAGTTCTCTCCCCATCCCACTCCTCCTCCAGCCCCTTCCTGATTCTCCCCCCAACCCCCCACTCACTCCTCCCAAAGGGTAAGGGCTCCCATGGGGATACAACAAAGTCTGGTACATTAAGTTGGGGCAGGACGAAGCCCCCCCCTCGCACCGCCCCTGCATTAAAGCTGAGCATGGCATCCCACCATAGGGAATGGGCTCCAGTAAGCTAGCTCATGCACCAGGAATAGATCCTGGTCCTACTGTCAGTGGTTCCTCAGATAGTCCAAGCTTCACCATTGTCTCCCACATATGGAGGGCCTAGTTCAGTCCCATGAAAGCTCTACAGCTGTCAGTCTAGAGTTCATGCGTTACTAGGAGCTTGATTCAACTGCAGCTTTTTTTTTCAAATGTAATTTTTAATCAATGCAAGATCATAGCAGTACTTTAAAGATAAATGAAAGAAATGCTTAAGATCTGTATTTCAATATGTAGATGCTGTGGCATGCATATCCTTCACGCTAAAGTGAGGTAGTTGGATGGTTTTATGTATGGATTCAACAGTGTATGGAGCTACTGTTACCACCCGAGTCCCATGGATGTGAGTGATGGAATGTTCTGAACTGAGGAGCAATGTCACAGCAAAATTCCATGGACAGGTGAATTGCCCACAATTTACGTGGTCCATATCACTCAGTCTTGAGGCACGCTTTTTTTTTCCCCAGACACAATCAATGAAACGTTACTACTGTTGTCAAAAGAACAGCACTCACAATGCCATTGTCCTTGTCTGGGCACACATGAACTTGGTTGTTAGTTTCACTGACATAATCAGACAACAGCAGCCTCTTGACATTTCATCTTCAAACTCTTTAGAATTATAAAAGGGAGGAAAATGGGGTTACATGTTCTCTGGGTGCCTTCTGCTGACATCACCTGGCAAGAGCAAGAGAGCACCAGGGTCAAATTTGCAGGTGTGCAGTGATTTGGAGAGCATGTCTCAGAGTAACATTTACATTAAATATTGGGATATCTTACTAAGAGTGCCAAGTGTTTAGACTTCAAAAGCATTTTTTATTATTATTATCTGGTTACAGTCACGCATACCTGAGCTCAATAGGCAGAGACAGGAAGACTGCCACAAGTTTGAGACTGCCTCAGTCTACACAGTGAGTTTTAGGCCCACCAGAGCAACATAGTAAGAACCTATCTCAAATATAAAAAACAGAAAAGAAAATGAAATATTATCTCCAAAATTTTCAAAGTGCAGAGAGCAATACTGTTTGAGGAAACATAGACACCAAGAATTTGGATTCAAACTATGATGATTATTTTCCTAAATGGAAAATAATTAGAATAATGAGACTGCTTTTGTTTTGGTTATGGCTTTCTTATATGTTCATAGGTAATATATGAGAAGTCACCCATACATATTTCCTTTGAGACAAGCACTGTGTCATTTTTAAGCTGATCTTTAGCTTGCTGTGTAGCTGAGGATGATCTTGAACTCTTTTTTTTTAGATTTTTTTTCTTTATTATGTATACAGTGTTCTGCTTGCCTGTACACTGAACACCAGAAGAGGGTACCAGATCTCACTACAGATGGCTGTGAGTTCGCATGTGGTGGCTGAGAATTGAACTCATGACCTCTGGAAGAGCAGCCCATGCTCTTAACCGCTGAGCCATCTGTCTAGTCCCAATCTTGAACTCTTGATCTTCTTGATTTGCCTCCCAACATCCCAAGTGTGATCACCATCTCCAGCCAATTTAAAAAAAAACTTTTAATGCTTAAAAGTCAGTCAATAAATATAAAGTTAAAATTCTGAGGATTAGAAGGAGAAAGTTTTGCGTTCAGGTGGTTTTCATAGTGTGAGCTGATAGTATGTTTTGCCATCAATGCTGTTAGTGTAGATGAAACAGGAAACTAGTTTTTAAATGTGGCATATATCCACACAGTGTGATTTCTGTCTTCATGCGTGAAATAGTGCAAAGTGCTATGCCTAAAAACGCTTTGTCAATGTGAAGGCTCAACAATGGTGATTATTTTATAGAGGAAGCAGGCCTAGTGACAAGCGTCCTCGGAGCTCCTATAAATGCCAACACACACAGTAATAATCATAGTTAGTCCCACAACTAAGAAGTGGTGCACACACATTCCGGTTCTGGTTGGTTGCTTGCTTGTGAGCTTGCTTGTTTGTTTTAGCACTTATACATAAGTTATTTTCATTCCTATTCCCTAGGTGGGAGGAATTGGCCTTTAAAATAATATTAAAAATCTGGCTCTAATTTGTCAGCATTTGACGTGGGATTTTCTCTATTCTGAAGGAAATATGTATGGCAATTTTAGAGTATAAGTTCATTGAAATAACAGCAGTGTGTCTTTTCAACATAAATCCAGTACTCCTCTATAAAGACTGAATTATATAGTCTATATTCTACTTGGCCTATCACTATTAAAAATTAAACTTTTTAATAGACGTATGTAGTTATGATGGTTCCCTGTAATATTTTCCATTAAAAACAAAACAAAAGGGCTCTTGCTTTCTCCAATGTTAAAAGACACCAGGCAGAGAGAACTAAACTGACTGGCCTCGACCTCATGCCTGGATGACTTGGCTGTGCAAATACACTTTGATATTTTGATATTTTGTTATTATTTTAGCAGTAGAGGTGGCACTGGGATCTGAACTCATGACCACAAGTAAGTTAGGCAAGCTCTCTACCACTGAACCATGGCCCCAAATCCAAGACCCAAACTGTGGGGTCGAGTCCTAGTTGTGCTGGTTAACAAGGTGGCCATTGTGTGTATGTTGTTTCACTTGACAAAGCCCCAGTGTCCCCGTATAAGATGAACAGAATAACATTTACATATTGAACTGTCTATCATAAAGAAGAAATAAGGTGCCTGAACTGTGATTTGCAAAAGACAACGAAAAAAACATTTTCGTTGTTTTTCTTATACTAAGAGTGCCCACAGAAAATAGACTATATTGCAGGCGTACAAATATCAAATTATTTTATACAACAACTATAGGGTATAGAAGTTCAGCACCAACCTACTTCAAGAGGAAGATGGGCATC
>LOJH01026721.1:0-17984 GCA_001685095.1 Ellobius talpinus
TAAGCACGAGGAAGCAGAAAGAGGCCTCAGCAGAAATTCTCTTATCTGACACCTTCCTTCTTCTCCCTGACTTTGATGGGGACACACAAGATTCCTTGATGTGGATATCTCTGGCACATGCTGTGCCTTCTGTCTAGCTTCTGAACACCACAAAAAAAGTTAAAGAGATGAGGTACAGAGGTACTAAGGGAAAGAGGTAATGGAATGTTTTGATTGATACACTGAACAAATTTATGAAACTTTCAAAGAATGAAAATATTGCTTACAAAGAGTTTAATATACTGTAGTCAGACAACAATGATTCTAGAATAAATCAAGAAATATGGTTCTTACATTCCTGGAGCTTGAAACCTAAGTGATCAAAATATCCTCTTAATCTCTAAAGCCTTTATCATACAATAGAACATTTAGCTCAAGTTTTATATTTCAACAGCTGTGTTTGTACATCCAGATGTTTACGCCTCTGTCATGTGACATTGTAATCATCTGCCAATTTGCATTTCTTGAGCTCTTTAATGATAAAAATCATAACAAACATATTTCATCCTTTGTTCCTAAAAATACCATTTTAACATTTTTAACAATCAATATTTGCCTGATGTAAAAACAGTACAAATGGATTTGTAAGAGAAACTTAAACTGCCCCGAATAGTCTGACAGTTCTGAGACATGGTAACCTGGGATAAAGAACACCTACATACTGATCCTAGAGTACCGGGGGCATAGAATCCTGGCTTCTTTTCTATAAATCATATAACCCTAGTTTTTTTTTAATTCCTCACTAGTGTACAGCATATCTAACTAACTACTAAAATATGGCATGATATGTGTAGATCCCACCAGTCTCCATGGTTACTATGTTGCGTGTAAATCTATTTCTCTTGTACAATTAGATTTACGTAGCCCTGTCTCCCTCAGACTAGCCTTTCACAAAGACACCAAAGTGGAACCCCAACACCCCATTCTTCTGCTCCTCTGCATTTCATACCTTGGTTTTTTATGAACTATACTTATCCATATCATGTCCAACCAGGCTGTAGATAATATACCCCTTTTTAAATTCCTTTTCTACCATTATTGTTACCCCCTGAAACCTCTGTAGTAAGCCAATCCAGGCAGGGGTGGTTTTTTTTTTGAGATATTACATTATCTGAAAGCATCATACGTCTCAATTTATTTTATCTAGTCAATTCTGCTCATTCTTTCGGACTTAGTTCAAGTATCATTTCTTTCAAAGAAGTTTTGTTCCTTCACTTCTGTGGTTTTTAGCCCAATATTTTCCCTTTTTGCTCAACATTTCATACCTCTCACTCATCTTATTAATAACATTCATATATTATTTATTGTTGAGATTTTATTATCTTTTCATATTTTTGAAAAGCCCTACTGATATATTCAATCATGTTGGTAGACTATAAGTTCATGGGACTTAGAGACTGTGGTATAATAATTGTAATATTGTGGCAAGAACCCATGAGTGTAAAATATTTAGTATGGTGCTTACAAGTTATTTTCTGTGAGTCAGATGTGTAATTTATGGCAGTGCCAATGGCAGCATTATAGCAAACCTGCGGAAGTTGAACTACCTATTGCTCATCTTTCCTCTGTGCTTTCCTTTGCTTCTTGTCCAATGAGAAGCAGTACTCTAATAAGGCAGGAAATCCTGCAGCAGCACCTTCCAAAGTTCTGAATTAGATGCTCAGTTTTAAAAGATGATGACTGCTGTGTCCTTTGTCCAATTATTAACTAAAACCAAAAATTCTGAAAAGAGTTTTGGCAATTTACCTTAAGTCAAAAATCTCAGCACTACACCAATCACTGTTGGTCAAGAAGTAGAATTTTATTTATTTTGTCTGTTTTCCCTTGTTTGTTTTTAAAAATTAAGTAAAACACATGACATTCAATTCACTATCTTAACCATTTTTAAGCATGCAAAGTATCCAGTTTATTTGCTTTACCATGTACTGGATCTTTGCTTTTAATTTGATAAAACTGAAGATTTACACATGTAAAGAACACACACCTCCTGTTCTGTGTGACTAAACAGCACTGACAACCAAATTTTCACTTTTTCTTTCCATGGGTTTTGCTTCATTTCTTTATACAAATGGAACCAGATATTTGGTTCTTTGAGGCTGGCTTACATGTACAGCATACTGATCGTGAAGTTCACCCATTTTAGAGGACACCACCTTACTGTCCTTCTCTGAGGTTTCTCTGGGGTCTGTAGATCATGTGATGGTGGCCATCCCGTTGACCGAAGTGATATTTCTCTGCCAATTCTGCGTACGTTGCTCTTAAGGCTTGTGACGCTGGGGTTCCTTTTTTGCATAATGGCTCTGTTATTGTATCTTGCAAAGAATCTATTCAACTCTGTTTTCTTGTTGGTCAGTCCAGCCCTTCTGTTGTTGTAGGTATAAAAATTTATTGTAAACATTTTACGTTACGTTTCTTGAAATATAGGGACTGCAAATTGTCTCGACTTTCCTTTTACCTCAAGAGTTTTCGTATTTGTCAGAGTCTTCTAATTCTGCTATGGTTTTACATCTACTTTGTATGGTTTTTATCCAAGAGTTCTAGATCATATTCAATATTTGAAAGTTTTTCTCTCATATTTTAACGGTTTCTCGTCACATATTTATTACACATTTAACTTTAATGCATGAGTTACGTTTTGTATGTGATATAAGGTAAATGCTAAACTTCATTTTTTTATGTGAGCAGGCAGTTTCCACAATGCCATTTATTAGAGACATTATTTTCCCCTTTATAGTCCTAGTCTTTTTCTTAAAAATCATTTGGCCATCGAAGCTGATCTTCTTCTCTACTATGTACTCTTGGTCTGTATATCTGTTCATATCAGTACCATACAGTCGGGGGTGCTTGAGTTTTAATTTTTATTTTAAAAATTTAAAGTTCATGACTTCCAAGTTAATTCATGTTAGTAACTTGTCATTAATATTCAGGGTTCCATAAAGTTTTCATGGGAGTCTTATAATTTTCTTCTGTTTGTCAGAAAAGTACGATTGAATTTGTGGAAAGAATTTAACTGAATTTATAGGATCACTTGAATCGTGTGAATTGGCAATATCCACGCAGAAGCCCAGAATGCTTTCAAGTCACCTACATCTTCTGGTTTCTTTTAACATTGTTATATCATTTTCAGCATACAGAGTCTTCACAGATTTGGTAAGGTTTATTGCTACTTGTTTCATTCGATTTTATTTTATAATGAATGACACTGTTTTTCTCAGAAGGCAGATATTGGTTAGCAGACTGCACCACTAATAAAAAAGAACGACAACCGGCGTGGCAAGGATTGTGCGTGTGAAAGAACGACCTAGTTCTTCACAGAGCCATGAGATTACCCCAGTAAAGATGTTTGGTAGTCAAATATAATGAGTAATTATTAGAGCAGCCTTTTCTGAATGTTACTATATTCACAATCACTATAGTATATATTATAGATTCTAAGAAACTATTACAACTCAGTAGAACAATGGAAAATTTCTTCCACTAAACATGCTTCCTGAGCAGTGGATCACTTTGGGTAATATCTTAGGATTTCTATTGCTGTGATAAAACACCATGACCAAAAGCAAACTGGGGAGAAAAGGGTTTATCTTGGCTTATACCTCCACATCTTTGCCCATCACTGAAGGAAGTCAGGACAAGAACTCAAGTTGAGCTGGAACTTGGAGGCAGGAATTGATGCAGGGGCCATGAAGGGGTAATACTTACTGGCTTTCTCAGTCAGCTTTCTTATAGAACCCACTACTACCAGCCCATGGATGGCACCACCCACAATGGGCTGGTATCATAAGTAAATAAATCACATAAGTCCCTAGTTACAAAAATGACTTATAGGACTGCCTACAGCCTGATCATATGGAGGCATTTTCTAAATTGAGGCTCCTTCCTCTCAGATGATTTTAGCTTGTGTTGACTTGTTATAAAACTGTCCAGCACAGCTATCCTAATTTTAAGTACTAAAGCCAGTGATTTGGGTTAAAGGTACCATCTACGATCCTGTCTGATAGTGATGACATTCAACTCTAAATCTGGGGCAGAAGTATTAAAATAACATCGAGTTTGTCTCCTAACATGTGAGAGATAGAATGGACCCTTTATATATGAAATATGAAGACCTATATATAGCATCCTGTGAGAATAGATGACAATGTAAGTGAAATGGTAAGTGCTGTAGAGAAACTAGAATTACAAGAATATGGAAGTTCTTCTCATGAGAAACAAGAAGAAATTAAGAGTTTGGATAATAAATGAGGCTCCTGGAACAGTCACCAGTTCTCAAAGTATTAAAATATTTTGATTTCTAGAGAATAAATGTGTTCTTTCCCATACAACCTCTGGCCCACTTTGAGAATTGATAAAATTTAACACAAATTCTTACTTGGATTCCAGTCTGAATTTGTTTTAAAGAAAGAAAAACACACCTCCAGCTAAGCAATAAGGTTAAAAGGCTGCAGTGGGAACTCTGGAAAGAAAACAGCTTGACTGATGTATGAGGGTGGTTGCTAAGTTGGAGACCGTGAAACATTCTTTTCCAGATCAAATGTGAATCTAGCACACTGCATATGATGGGAGTGGGAATAATGTTTTAAAATAGTTCTTTGTTGGTGTCAAACACAAAGTGTAAATCAAAAGACAGAGGCATTGACAGAATCTAAGTGCAAGGTTTTCACATGAGGTGCTGAGGCAGAACACTTTAACCAGTAGCAGTCAAGGTCCACAGGAGAACAAGAGAAGGATCAGAGAGGCTCTTGAAAGTCATTTCAAGCATGAAACATAGCTACATTTTATTTAATTACCTTTCTCTTTAGTACCACTTACTAGAAGAACAATTTAGGAACCCAGCTACACAGTATCTTCAATACACTTGTGATTCTAATCAAGTCCAAACCTCATATTCTTTCTATTACCTTCTAAATATGAAGAGAAAAAAATCTTTACCATCCTTCTTCTTGTTGTTGTTGTTTGTACTTATTTTTAAATTGAAAATATACTCTTCTGTAAAAAGAGACTGCACATTGGTTTCCCTGCTGCCCAGACAAGAATAATCACACAAAACTATATTAATCATAACACTGTTTGACCAATGGTTCATGTGTG
The DNA here is from genome assembly GCA_001685095.1 of Ellobius talpinus. Lineage (NCBI taxonomy): Eukaryota > Metazoa > Chordata > Mammalia > Rodentia > Cricetidae > Ellobius > Ellobius talpinus. Next base: position 5,131 of record LOJH01026721.1, read on the forward strand.
TTCCTAGCTAGCTCTTATACTTTAAATTAACTCATTTCTATTAATCTGTGTATCACCACAAGGTTGTGGCTTATCAGTAAGGTTCTGGCATTTTTCTTCTTCAGCATCTACATGGCACCAGACTGACTCTTCTTTCTCCAAGCACTCAGTTTAGTTTTCCCACCTAGCTCTACTCTACCCTACCATAGACCAAATCAGATTCTTTATTAATCAATGGTAATAAAAGATTCACAGCATACAGAGGGGAATCCCACATCATCTCCTGTTTTCTGTAAAAATAAAAAGGAAGGTTTTAATTTTAACACAATGACATTACATATAACAAAACAAGAAACAAGAAAGAATTACAGTTGCAATATTTCTTTGTGAGTCTGAAGCTTTATATCTAATTTATCCTTTATCATAACTAAGAAAAACTTAACTATCTGTCTTCAACTCCATTAAAGACTCCAGAAGGATATAATGTTGCCTAAGTAAACAGGAAGTACATTGTAAGCAACTTCTAAGACTCTAGAATTGAGAGAGACATCTTGCTGTCTGGACAGTCAACCAAAGTTTTTCTCTCACATTGAGGAATCCATCTTTAACCTACAGGCCCATATTATCTGGCACACTTTTCCCTGAAGCAGGAAACTTGAAAGACTCTTTTGCCTCTATAAGCTGTTTTTCAGTCACTTTCTTCTGTGTCCTACAGAATGTCTAGAAGACTCTTTCATGAAGCAGGAATCTTGAAGGACCATGTCACCTATTTTAGCAAGTTCAACAGTCATTTTTCTGTGGGTCCTGCATACCCAGTTCATAGAATATGCCATCAAGCAGTCCAGGCAAGAGCAGTTTCTTTCCCAAATGGCTAACCTTGTCACATTGAAGGTAAATGCCATAACAAGTTTCTTCAATGCCCATCAACCTCTCTGGATTAATTGGTGCTGCCAGAAGCAGGCATGTCTCATTGTCAAGAAAAGTCTAAGTCTAAAAACATTTAACTGTCATATTCTTTAAGTCTTTGAGGTGTTGCAGATTATGCAACTGAAATATTTTTCTGTATATTTAGAAACCTAACTAACATAATTAAAAGTTTGATTGTTACAGATAACTATTCATTTGTATTTCTTAACTACACATTACACTTTCAAATGAGCTTCATAAACACAATACCTTAAACAAGAGCAGAAATACATATATACACTGTAACAAAATCAAACTTAAATTAATATCAATAGACCAAGATCCATACCAATGTAAAGTATTCATCTCTATAGCACATCCCCCTTTAAATGCAAACAACTGTTTATAAACATTTTGGGAATTTGGGCATTGTTTTCTCCAAACTGCTTCCTGTTGTTTGTTGGAAGAAATATTTTTAGGGTTTATGGAGATCTTTTGAGGGGTGTTGTTCCATCAAACCACATTAGCATGAAAAGAATACAAGGATTCTCATCTTCTGTGGAGACAAAAGCAAATTCTCTTTCCTGATGTAACATATCCTTAGACACAAATTTTGAAGTCAAGATACCTTTAAAATATATATGTTGGTTTAGCTTAAGAACCCCCACATCAGATGTTTTCAGAAATTAACTCATTAGCATTCAAAAAAACCCCAAAGAAAATACAATAATATGCATAATCCAGACTCTCTGTGTAAATTCCATCTATACAGGGCTTATTTTTTAAAGCCTATTTCTTTTTAATATTTATTTTATTACTACTACTCCTTTAATCTATGACTGTCTGAATTCTTTTTTTCTCTCTCTCCCCAAAGCCTGTGTACATTTATCCAACACTGTGACACATTCAAGAGGTCTTTTTTTTGTCTGAATGTATCATTTTCTGATCAGGATAGTTTTGTTATTTTAAATGCTAAGCATGCATGGCTAGGATTAATGCTGCAACTTTGTCTCTTGATTCCACCCAGTCCAACATGGTGGAGGTATGTTTAGCTCCAACTCTGTAAGCCATGCTCACCACCCCAGCTCCAGGGATGCAGTGGGTCTATGCAGCTATTAAGCAACTTCTAAGAATTCTTCTCACAAACCCCATTTATGTGCTCTGTAAAAGGACTTCCCTAAAGAGCCCAAAGCATTCTTGCTGCTAGCACAAACCAGGAAGCTGTCTCTTAAAGAAGTTGTGCAGTTTTTGCTGCTAAAGCTGAGTCAGGAAGCCTTCTCTTAAAGGAGCCACACCTCTGCTTGCCACCAGCAAACAGTCTATCTGAAAAAAAATCTGGCTACCAAGAAGCTGCACTTGATTCCCATTTTGTGGTTCTAGAAGCCCTCTTTCATTTTCCTAAGCTTTTTTAGGGTCTTAAGTTGATCCATGCCCCAGATACTGGGCTCCATTATATAAAGAGAGACTGTGCCTTGTTTTCCCTGCTGCCCAGGACTGAATAATCACCCAGAAACTATATTAATTACAACAGGGTTTGACCAATGGTTCAGGCATATTCCAAGCTAGCTCTTATATCTTAAATTAAGAGCTAGCTAGGGATTATGAATTGCCACAAGGTTTTGGCTTACTGGTAAGGTTCTGGAGTCCTTCTTCTTTGGCAGCTAATTGGTATCTGCCTGACTCCTGCTTCTTTCTCTGAGTATTAGTTTATTTTTGGTAGCCTAGCTCCATTCTGCCCTTCCATAGGCCAAAGCAGCTTCTTTATTAACCAATGATAATAGAACATTCACAGCATACAGAGGGGAATTCATATCATTCTTCTCTCACACATCCAGACCAACTCTCTCTATTCCTTCTAGCTCCTCCTCACTCCCCTGTCTCCTAGATCCTGCCCCCTATTTCCTTTCAGAAAGAAGCAGCCATCCATGTAATAACAACCAACAGAGCAAAACAAGTTACAATAAGACAAGGTTAAAAACCCTCCTGTCCTACAAGACAGTCCAACGGAAGATTCCCAGAGGCAGGCAGAAGAGACATTGATATACCCGCTCCCACTGTTAGGTGTCACATGAAAATATCAAGCTAACATCCATACAAATGCAGAGAGAACTTGGTGCAGACCCATGAAGGGCCCATGCTGGCCACTCAGTCTCTGTGAGCCCATAAGAGCCCTGCTTAATTGAGTCAGGGGTCCTGTTCTGCTGGTGTTCTTCATCCCCTCTGACTCCCACAACCTTTCTGTGCCCTCTTCTGCAGGGGAAGGGCCCAATGGAGACCTCCAATTTAGACTCTCTCTCCACACAATGTCAGGTTGTGGGTCTCTGTACCCTCTGGCATCTGCTACCTGAGGAAGCCTCTCTGACTACTGTAAATGGAGACGGTTCATTTGGTTCCCAGAACCCAGATGTTAATAATCACACAGAAAGCATATTAATTACAACACTGTTTGGTCAATAGCTTAGGCATATTCCTAGATAGCTCTTATATCTTAAATCAACACATTTCTATTAATCTGTGCATCACTACAAGTCTGTGGCCTATCAGTAAGGTTCCAGTGTCCTTCTCCTTCAGCAGCTACATGGCATTTCTTGATTCTGACTGCTTTCTCTCTATAGCTCTGTTTGGATTTCCAGCCTGCCTTTACTTTGCTAAACCATTGGCCAAAAATCTTTATTCATTAGCCAATAAAAGCAACACACGTATACAGAAGGACAAACCACATCATCTCCTGTTTTCTAATTAAAAGGGAAGGCTTTAACTTTAACATCGTGAAATTACACATACAAAAGAGTTATTAAGGTTATTAAGCAAAAATTATAGTTAAAATTTTTAGTTCATTTACATTTGGCAAATTAAGGAAAATACTCTATCATCTATCTTATCTTTGTGAGTCTAAAGTTTTATATCTATTTTATCTTTTATCAAAACTAAGGAAAACTATAATTTTTTTTGTAACTATCGGTCTTCAACTCTATCAAAGACCCCAGAAGGATATAATATTGTCTAAGTAAAGAGGAAGTGCATTGTAAGCAACTTTCAAAACTCTAGAATTGACAGAGACATCTCANTTAAGGAAAATACTCTATCATCTATCTTATCTTTGTGAGTCTAAAGTTTTATATCTATTTTATCTTTTATCAAAACTAAGGAAAACTATAATTTTTTTTGTAACTATCGGTCTTCAACTCTATCAAAGACCCCAGAAGGATATAATATTGTCTAAGTAAAGAGGAAGTGCATTGTAAGCAACTTTCAAAACTCTAGAATTGACAGAGACATCTCACTTCCTGTACAGTCAACCAAGGTTCTTGTTTCACATTGGGGCATCCGTCTTCAGCCTACAGGCCCATAGTATCTGGCGGACTTTTCCAGGGAGCAGGAAATTTGAAAGACTGTTTGGCCTATGTTTGCAGTTTGTCAGGCACTGTCTTCTGTGTCCTGAAGAATGTCTGGCAGTTTCTTCTGTGATTTTTAAGTAATTTGCCTCCTTATAGAAAGGATCTTATACACTTTTTACTTTTAAATGTGAACATTTGGGAGCTTCTATAGAATAATGGCTTTATTTATACTATGAAATTGGGTGTTGAATTACTTTTAAGTAAATAGAATGAAATATGTAAATATGTATTAAAGAATATTTTCAAATTGCTCCCAAGCCAATGCAGAATAATGAGTAAAACATTGAATCCTTTTTGGTAGCTATCTTGTGCATCTCAAATCCTAGCAAAGCCAGTGTGTTTATAGAGATCTCTTGAAAGTCCCACTGCTGGTATCATTACTATCAGTCCATTTGGGACAATTATAAATATTTTACCATGGTAGATTTTCAAATGCTAGTAATTTCTGGGGATTCCTGGCTTATAAATATTTGATCCTCTTGGGTAACATGCAATATTCTAAGTGGGAGTCTGTTACTAGGTTTCCTAAGTCTTAAAAACCTGAGGGTTTTAAAGTTAATGTTGAATAAAGTTAATATTATTATTTTATTTCCTCTTCTATTGAGATTTTTATGTATATGTCCATGTGTGGGTACGTACACAGAAGTGTGAGTGTCCTTGGAGGCCACAGTAGAGTGTAGGGCTCCCTAGAGAAGGAGTTTAAAGATGGTTTTGAGTCACTACTAACTAGGGTGCTGGGAACCTATTAGAGTCCAATGAGAGGGCATAAAGTGCTCTTAACTGCTGAGTTATCTCTCCAGTCCCAAGGGGAAAATGTCTTTTCTTTCTTCTGTGGATTTATTCTTGTTTTTTTTTCTTAATGAAATTAAAAGGAAGAAGAATAATCTCCTAAAATACTTGAAGTAGAGATACATACTTGTTGAAACTTGGCAAGGATTTATAAAATATCATTCCCGTGAAAACTCTTCAAAAGTTGAAAATGTAAAAATTATACTAGAATCCATTACAGAGCACGATAACCAAGTGACACAAGCAACAAATAAAGCCCTCTTCAAATTGGGTGTCTGTTTATGTGTGGCATATGTTTAGGTGTAGGCACTTGGGTATTTATGTGTGTATGTGCGTGGGCAGAAGAGGTCAGAGTCTGGTGTCTTTTTCTGTTTGATCACCATATTTTTTGTGACATGTTTTTCCAATGAACCTGTAGTTTACCATTTAAGCTACACTTACTGCCAAAGCTTGAGTCTAAGCCTGTGCTCCTGTTATTCCTAACAAGCCTGGCTTGGCTGTCCATCCTTGATCAGCCCTCTAAAAGTGCCAAATTTGTAATGAAAAGCAGAAAAAGGAAATTTATTATATGTGGCCACATAAAGAAGAACATAGAAATTTAGTGACTCAACACACACACACACACACACACGCACACACCCACACACTACACTATTCCACGGTCCTAACTTGAGAGTAAAGTTTAAAAGTCAAAAGATATACATAATTAAGCAGTCTTGGTCAAAGTGCTCTTCACTTACTCATCCTTATTTGGGTTCTACTTTTGTGCAAGGTTGTCTGACAAACTGCAAATCTCTGGGAGAAAAGCTTTTTCACGCCCTGGCCTAGGAGGTAGCCTTTTTCTCTTCTTAGCATGAGAGTTCTGGGATAATTTCAATTCCTTGGGGGACCTTGTTTTAGTAATACAGATAGTCATATTGAGGGGCACCAGTCTCTTGAGAACATCCTCATTCTTCCTGGCGTTCTGGTTACAGACTGGCTGTACATCAAGCTCAAGGAACTATCGTGTGTCTTCTCTAGGATTAAAGAGGAGGTGGTCTCTCCCACACAGCTTTTTACATGTGTGTCTGTCAATGAGTTTATCAGTTAAGTCATCTCCAAGACCCACTAACCCCTAATCTTCCCAATCTTAATGCTCAGAGTTCTCAGCGCTAGGAAGGCGGAACTTTTCTTCGCGTTTCGGTACCAAGCTCTGCAAGCAGAACAGCTACAGCATGAGAATAGTAAACGCAGAAGGCTACGCCATAGCAAGAACAGCACGAAGGAGGCACAACGTCAGAGTCTGGATGACAGGCTGCCATCAATCATCTGTAAGGACGGACACTAGAAATGACGTCTGCCTCCCATTTCATAACTGGTAATCATTATTTTCGATCTACAAATCTATGTTGTATTTCCTCTGACAAACATTGTAACTATTGAATTAAATAAACGAATAAGCACCATGAACCCAATGTGTCATAGGTCACAGCTGGAAAATCAGAGCTGGAACAAAAGGAATGAACATCTGATGAGCACTCAGAGATATCCTCATGAGGCAAACATGACTCCACGTCCTCTGTGTTTCCATGCACTACGGGTTTTCAACTATGGGGCCTTTTCACGTGTTTATCCTCAGTGCCCCCTGCCATTTCCCTCACGGGCTTCTACTTTTCCATGGGTGAATCGTCTTGATAATTTTCCCTGAATTTCTCCAGTATCCAAAGGCACTCTGAATAACTAAATCAATTAATGAAATGTGGTGGGCTATTGGGACCACAGAATTATCACAATCTCGTTGCTTTTTATTCTAAGTGGGGTAGTGATGTCAGCGGCTCACTTGTTGCCAATTAAACCTTTGCTGTTAAAACGGACCTTTCCCTAACAAGCATTTCAGGAATCACGACAGAGAGATTAACTATGGTAGCGGGGCACAAAGCATGATAAGGCTGACCACAAACAGTACAAGAAGCTCCTTCTATGGGAAAGACCAAGAGGCGCTGCAAAGACAGATGTAATCTCTGTTGATGCTCATTATCGGGCCGTTGGAACTTTGGAAGCGTTTTGCTGTCTGGAGGACTTTTCCATACAATTACCGTCAAAGCAGCACTGCTGTCAACAAGGTTTAAGTACAAATACTGATAACCTAGGCACATGCGGGAATGTCAGACACGGAAACGGAGACAGATAGTAAGTAGAGCCCAGCCTTAATGGAATGGGCCATCTGGGGTAATAAGAGAGCACGCAGTGCTCGTGATAATCCAGTGAAGCTCTAGGCTGGCTTGTGAAGAATGCAGCAAAGGGATGGCTGCACTGGACACTGTAGGCAGAGGCTGCTAGTTTGTTTCCCGCCTGCTCAGATTGGAATAGTCACACAAAAACTATATAAATTGCAAAAGTGTTTGGCCAATAGCTTAGGTGTATTCCTAGTTAACTCTTACATCTTCAATTAACCCATTTCTATTATTTTATATTTTACCACGAGGCTCGTAATTTGTGACCTCTTGCTTCTTGGGCAGTTACACCACATCTGCCTCCTTTGGCAGCTGCAGGGCATCTCTCTGACTCTGCCTACTCTCTCTATCTCTGTTCAGATCTCCTGCCTGGCTTTACTCTGCTAAGGCATTGGCCAAAGCAGCTTTGTTCATCAACCAATAAAAGCAACACATATACAGAAGAACATCCCACATCAGGTACAATGATTCAAAGGTTGCCTTCAAGATTGTTGATCAGTATAAGACTGTCAGCCCCTGGGATTGTCCCTGAAGACCTGGAAATCAGCACCTGTCAAAGGGAAATGAGATGCATGGGAGAGGTTCTGTCTGGTATAAGCCTGGAAAATGCTAGTTGCTTCATATGACTTCAGCAAGTGTTTACTTCTCTAATTTGTTCTCATGTCTGAGTAATGGGTATTTCAAGGGTTTGGGGATAACAAAAGTAAGGAGACGCTGTTTATTTTTATATAAACTTTATGATGCCCTTCACTCCATGTTTGCTTTTTCCTATTACAGTCCATTGAAAACTTCTGAAGTTTTTCTTGCTTTTATAGATTCTGCAGATTTGAAGGAATGTTCCTTGACAGAGTACACAGGACAGAGGTGACATTATTGCTTTCTACTCCCATGTCCTAAAGGCAGATATGTTGAATGTCCCAAAGACAGAGAGAGCATCCAATCTTTCAAAAAAATTGAGCTCTCAGGCAAATTCAGCTCTAATATTTTTTGTGGTACTTCAAAACATAATCTTTCTAACACAACCACGAACAGTGGAAAACCAAAGTGAAAATAGATCTCCACTAAGAATCATGAAATTGGCTATGCTGTTGTTCAGGCCTACTCCCTGCAAATAATTCTTACTTGGAAATAGCACCACAGCAAAAATGTCTTGTCCCTGGGCAAGAATTCATTTGTATTATGTCTTCGCACATAGTTAGTGACCTTTACGATCATTTCCTTTTCCTTGCTCATTTCATACTTTCACTCATTCTCTTATGATAGATTCATCCACCCATCTAGTTTTTAAGGTCTTATTTCAAACATGAAGGTATGGAGCTTCAAAATACCATGGAGTGGGTGAATGCTAGTTATTTTAAAGTTCCGATGCCTATGTCCGTAGCCTTCGTTCTCAGCAAATACTTATATGGAAACTAATAAGGATGAGATGAAAGTCTACAGGCATCTCAAGAGCACTCTAGACTGTTGCTGAAAATTGTAAGCCCCTTGGTGGTTTAGTGAGGCCATCATGGTTAGGATCATAATTTCTTCAGAAAACATGAGCAAACATGTAAATAATTATCTGAAGATGCTATTGTTCCTTTTGTGAGACTTGTCTTGATGAAGTAAGAAACTTGTTCTAACATTTTTTTCTTGTAGGCAGAGTTTTCCCATTCCAGCAACCACTTCCAAATAACCAACACAGTGGCTTATTATTATTTACAAATGCTTGGTCAATAGCTGAGGCTGATTCCTAACTAACCCTTACATTTTAAGTTAAACCATAGTTCTTATTTACACTCTGCAACATGGTGGTACCTTTATTAGCATGGCCTGTTCATCTCCTGCTCCCTCTGTGTCTTACTGGAGACTCCTTTCTGCCCTTCTCCTTTCTGGCATTGTCAATTTTGTTTCCCACCTCGCTTTATCCTGTTAAACTATTGGCCATTCATCTTTTTTACTAAACCAATCACAGTGGCAAATCTGCACAGTGGACGAAAGGACTATTCCACAGCACCTGGCTGATATAACAGTTAAAATTCACATGACAGTTTCCCACATGAATTTTAAATGGTCCTATGTGCTTTAACAGAGAAGAGGGAGAAGGAAAATGGAGTTTATATTTTCCTTTTCATACTCTCATCTTGTTCTTTCACGAAGATTTTGCTTCTAATTCCATTCTTTTGTTCCCATCCAAAGCCTTCATGCTGTGGTCTCATTCCCTATAGCTCTCATGACATTTTTACTACTGATGCCAGATCTTCAAATTTAATGCAGAATATTGCTCCTCTTCTAACACAAACAATATTATTGCGTTCTTAGGAGAACCTGCCCTTGCTTCCCCAGCCACACATTAGAATTAATGGAGGTGATTCTAAAGCTATAGACATGTGATTTTTATTTCATAAATGACTTGGGTACATTTCTTCTTAAACTATGCATTTAAAGTTCCCCCCAAGTGATTACTGTGTTGAAAACCACAGAGACTGCATCCAAAGCAAAAGTTTCTTTCAGAAAAATTTAATCTATATTTTGATGTTGTTTAAAGATTTAATATGTAATATGGTTTAAGTGATATCCACTGAAGTAAACATTGCACAAAATATATTTATTTTTGACTTAGCAAAAACATCCATTGAGCCTTTATTTTTCTTTCTTCAGAATTGTTTTGGAAATTTTGGAAATCAACATCCCATTTGGAATGTATAAATATTTTTCTCTAAAGTATTTCTTTCCTCAACTATCCTCATTCCATTTTATTAATAACAGGGCTACCAGTGTCAACCTGACAGCATTCAGGCGTATATTTCCCAGGGCTGCTGCACAATCCACCTCCTTGGTCCCAGCAGAACCACAGAAATGTTGACTGAGAACAAGGTTAATAACCACATCAAAAATGGTCAGAATTTGGAAGGGAGAACCAAATCCCACATATACAACTTACACAGTAAATAATTTCAGTAAAATGTAATCACCAGAGTTGTACTTCACTTTGAATTAAAGACATGATACTCCATTACAGAGGTACTTTAGTAGCACTAATAATCACAATCAGTCAGGAAAGTCATTCTGTGCACAGTGTAACTCAAAATGCCTTCATGTCACAGAATTTGACACGGGCTCTCTAGCTAGAATCACTTTCTACACTTGATGTTTTAGCATGCTTGAATATTGTCTTTTGTAGCAAGCAGGCTGGGAAAATTCAAACAAGGAAGGGAAAAAGCACACCAAAAGCATCATTAAAAGTGTATCAGAGAACCAACGTTGGGGAGATATGTAGACAGGTCACTTTCTTTGTTGCAGTTCATAACTTATGCTTGTGTCGGTAACATGAATTTCATCTGCTTTGAAATTTTGTGAAGGTTAAGAAAAGTATGAGTACCAATGTCTGCATTATACAGAGAAAGGAATTAGCTTCAGAAAAGAGTTGCTCTGTCTACTACATTGTATGACTGTATAGATGCAAGACAAAAATGCTTATGTATGAACTGGTTGCTTTCCTCAAACTCCTGTCATGTATGTGCTTCATTCTGTATCTCATATCATATTAAGACTTAACAAAGGATTTTTTAAATTGAACTAGAGTTTTCATTTAGAGACTCTAGCTTTCTGAAGTGTCATTCAGCTCTCTCAGATGTTTAGAAAGATGCTATGTTCAGCAAGTTTAGAATAATTATCTCCCATATCTACATCAGTTTTGGAATCTACACTGAGCCCTTAGCATCCTGGGCTTGTTCACTGTCAGCATTTTAGAGTCTCACCCTCTGCATTCAGAGCTTCCTTTTCAACCAGGGACTAATGGAAGTTCTGTGCAGTAATCTAGAGCTACTGGTCGTCACAGCTGTTTGAGATAGGGTCAATCCCAGCTCTAGCAGTATCTGTATGCTTTCATTTCTGTCTCCTCTTCTTAGCCAAGTGTCTGAACTTGTCTTGGCCTGCAGCTCCAGATACTATGGATAGCAATTTACCTCTTCACTGAGTATTAGGACAATTGTGAGAGGCACTTTATGAGTCCCACCCCCATCACAGTAGGTCCCATTTCACTAGCTATTAAATATTTTTGGCACTTTTTATTTTACTTTTTACTATTTTTTCAAGTTTTATTATTGTTTAGAAAGAGGACTACACTATTAACAACTGCTGTAGTTCCCCAGAATCTGGACACCTTCTTTGTGAATTCTTAGAGAAGCCAGGTGACAATGATTCAAAATGATGGCAAATTTTTTTCCCTTTTTACCTACATGCTGTATCTTTCTTTGGTCCAAAAGAGCCTGTACTACTAACTCCTTTGTTTAATGAGCCTTTTGGATTGGATAAATTTAGCACTTATCTATTTGAATTTTCTACAAGTCGTTTAATGGCTCTGGGCTTTTGCTCTCTCACCCTTAAAACGAAGATAGAAACAAGAATAATTTTCCACTTGTTATAAACTTTAGAAATCATGTTTGTAAAGGCCATTACATAGCATCCGTGCATCTTATATGGTCAAATAAGCTAGCAAAAGTCAAGAGTTAAAATTTATATTTTAATGTTGTTCTGTGGTATTTCTGTTGTTATGAAAACAGAGTGCATGTAACATAAATAATCCATGGTCCTCTAGATACTACATTTCTTCCACCCTCTCTTTTATGCTATTCTCTGAGCCTTATGAGTATAGGTTGTAGTTGCATCAGTAGCGGTTAAGCACCCCATGGCCAGTTTTTCCCTGCATTTTTACCATGTGGGTTTCTGTAATGGTCCCTACATGTGAAAAAATAATCTATATTTGGTGAGGGGTGATAGATACACTTACGTGTTGGAATAAGGTTTATTATTTAGAATGCAGTTGGGAATCACCCTGCCTTAGGGAAATGGCAGAAGTAGGTTCTCCTACAGGGTTCACAGCCTGACCAGCCAAGGGTACATGGCTAACTTTATGTTATGTGGGGCATTAACTTTATGTGGGGCATTGATTCCCTTCTATTGATCAAACCTGGATGTTATTAGACAGCTGTGGGCTAACCAGGAACATAAGTGCCACCACTGTATCTTTGGGATATCTTATCATTTGAGACATTGTTGTAGTTCACAGGCATTGTGTCTGGCTAGGACTATAGATTGCTCTCCTTGTTTGGAGGTTTGCATAGCTTCTACCAGTAAGTTCTACCATGAGAACTTGTTTGTCTTCAGGGTGGAGGCTTCCTGGTCATTTCCCACTCAATTCCTTCAAGCCTATTTATTCTATATATCCATCCCTCCCTTCCTCCCTCTCTCTCTCTTTCCTTCCTTCCCTCCCTCCCTTACTTCCTTCTATGTACCCCTCCCTCCTTTCCTCTCTCCATCCCTTCCTTTGTTTCTTCCTTCATCTCCTCTAACCTGTTCCTTTCCCCCTTTAAAACTAAAATAAATAAATAAATATCAATAAATTAGATACAGTATTACCTCTTATTGTGGAAATTTTAGGCAAATGTTTTTAAATTGGTTCTCTCCCCTATTCATCTCCCCCATTCCCTGTTTTCCCTGTATCCTTCCATGAGCCTCCTTTTCTCATGTATGTTACACGTATCCGTTTGCCTTTTCACTTTTCTTTGGCACCTTGTTTAACCCTTTC
>LOJH01026722.1:4193-17149 GCA_001685095.1 Ellobius talpinus
ACACACATACATGAGGAAGATTTGGAGGAGGAAGAGAAAGACAAAGTGGCAGAGACTGGGGAGGACAGATCATGAGGGTAAACACTGACTGTATAGCAACCTGGGAACCTGGGAATTGAATCCTAGCAGAAACACACCGTGAAAGCTGTCACACAGAAGAGACCACACCCTACAAGCTCATTTTCATGACACGTCAAAAATGGCAGGGAGCAAGGATCCAAGGAGATGTGGGAAGAACCACAAAACCATAGGGATGCTTCGTTGGCATCTCAGACAGCAATCTGTGTTAACACAAATCCAAATGCCCACCGTAAATATGGCCTGTCAATCATACATTATGAAAGCCACCTTCAAATTAAAAGGCTAATGACAAATTGGAAAAGAGGTGTGTGTGTGTGCGTGCACGTGTGTGTGTATGTGTGTGTAAGTGAGTGAGTGAGTGACAGGGTTTCTTATAGTTCAGGCTGGTGTCCAACACATTATGTAGCTGAGGATGACTTCAGACTTCTGGTCCTCTTGCCTCCACCTCCTAAGTTGTGGGATTACAGGCGTGCCCCACCATGTCTGTTTTGTCCAGTGTTGGAGATGTGGCTTGCTCAGAGGCCACAACCACTACATTTGAGCCAGAATGGAGCCGAGGTTGGTGTTAGGAGGATCTGGTGTATCCCCCAAAGTCCTCCCCTACACTGTCCATCTTCCAGTCCCAGAATCACCTGACACTCTATCTGAAAATTCCGACCAAAAGAGAAATGTGGCACCTTGGTGGGACAGGCTCGGGGTAGGCAGTTGAGGTGGCATAATATTCCTGTTTACAACGTGTCCCAAGATTAGTTCCTCGTGACTCCCCGAAGGCCCTTACTTCTCTCTTTCTTTTCTAGGCCATAAGGGACTTGGCTCCCAGACGCTGTGGCATCATCTCCCTGCTCTGCACCTTCTTCATTCCTAGTCCCTTCTACTCCTGCCCTTTAGGGAGTCTTTTCTCCCTGAGTTATACTCCATCTATTACTTATATGGTTGCCTCATACTTGAATGCTTTCTTCCCAAGGGATGTCTCAGAGCCATCTCGTTTGCAATCAGGCCAACAGAATAATTCAGTTTGGGTAAAGGTGCTTGTTTCCAAGCCTGATGAACCTAAATTCAATTTCCAAGACCCACGTGGTCTATCAAGTCTATTGCCCAGTGGGCATGGCCAGCTTTGATCTCAGCTTTGGGCTACAAGCTTGAACCAATCAACTGGCAGCTTAAAATACAGCTTCCAATAATGCTTAATAAGCAAACACCAACGCTGGACTTTTCTGGTTCTCATGTCTCCTCTTCTAGCCAGTGGCCTCTTAGAAGAGATGTGGAGGGGGGAGGGGGGTGCACAGGGCCGTGGTAGGGCAACTAGAGAAGGGAGAGGAATGGGGAGAAAAGTCTGACCTGGAGATGTAGGGAAAGAGGCCTCAGAACTCAGGCTGGGTTAAGACCATCTGCTGCTGGGCAATGACCTATCCAGCCAGCAGTCTCATGTGGGTCATAACCACACTCAGTGCGTATTGCAACACAGGAGGCCTAGATATGGGAATATGGGAAGGGACCTCTGTTCATTACCTCATTACTCATCTTCAATTCTTTCATCCTGGGTAACCTCAATGGTCATTTTCATCACTAAACAGGTGGGGTGGGGGGAGGTGTGTGGTCCAGATGCTCCTCGAACAATGGTTCTCAACCTGTGGATTGTGACCTTTTTCCCAGGGGTCTCCTAAGATCATGGAAAACACAGATATTTATATTATGATTCATAAGAGTAGCAAAAGTACAGTTATGAAGCAGTAACAAAAATAATTGTATGGTTGGTGTCACTACAACATGAGAAACTTTATTAAAGGGTCACAGTCTTAGGAAGGTTGAGACTCACTGTCCTAGAGTCACACTGTTCTACCCAGCTAGGTCTAGAAACACAGAGCACTACCCGGCTAGGAAACCAGAACCTCCTGGGGGGTCCACTTAGAGAGTGTCTTATATCTCGACCCGTGCCTCCTCCCCACAACCAGCCTCAAAAAGCAACTATGTTGCCATGGGGTAAAGATAGAAAGCTGGGAGGCGGGGGGAGCTGGAAACCAGCAGAGGAGAACGTGTAGGGGAAGTGGGGCCCACAAGCAGGAAAAAGATGCAATACCGCCAAGCCAGGGACAGGTGCTACGGACGGGGGTCCCTTAGTAAGGGCCAGGTTAGAGGGTCCCTGGCCTGCAGGGCGGAGGGCCAGTGAACAGAAAGGCCTAAGAAAAATAGTGGCCTCTTGAAGGAGGTGTGGCCAGGGGCTCCTGGGACAGGGAGTATGTAGGGCTGCTGAGCTGCAAATGTGGCTGGGCAGCCAAGAAAGGGAGGGAAGGAGAAAGGAGGGGGTCCTGGGAGTCTAGCCTGGGAGGGAAAACAACCCAGTCCGGGTTGGGAGAGGGGCCTTAGACCTCAGACAGGAGGTCCAGCCCACCCCACCCTTCCCAATCTCTGCTGCGAGTAGGCTGTGACTGAATTGTTGAGGAGGGCTAGGGTCCTGTGTGGACTGGGGAATGGATTAGCCTCTTGATGGGCTTGTAGGAGGGAAAGGGACAAAGAAGTGGGCATAGAGGAAGGCAGTGTGAATGTTTAAACAGTAGGCGGTGGGAAACAGGGTGGGGGCTGGACAACCAGGCCTTGGTGAGCCTTATGGGGTGGATTGATCCAGTCGAGAAAAAGTGGAGTAGGAACAAAGGTAGTGCTGGACTACCTACAACAAGGGGGCGGAGGAGGTTCACAGGGTAGATTTGGGGGTGTAGGGTGTATGACAGTGCTTGGCCGGACCATGCAATGTTGGGACGGGGAAGCAGGACAGTGGGTAGGTGCCCTTTGTAGAAGCTACCAGCCAGCAGTGCAGAAGTGCGGGGTGGCTCGTGGCAAAGCGCTGTGCCCTTGTGGATGGGAAGGCACGTGGGTGTAGGTTGCCTACAGGCTGAAGATCAGGGAGGTACCATGTACACCGAGTTGTGCGCGGACTCTGCTATGTATGGGTCTGGGTGGAAAAAACGGGTGCAGTGTGCACGCGGGCTTTTTGCGGGTTCGGGTGAGGGGCGTGGCTGTGCATTGTGTGCCAAGCCTCCGGAGAGGCGGGGTGAACTGTGCAGGGGCGGGGCCCCGGGCAGTTGGCGGTACATGGTTGGGGGTGGGGATTTGCGGGACACCGAACATGCGGGGTCCTGCGGTGCAGGGACAGGGGTAGTGCGGCCTCCGGAAGCGAGGGGGCGCTGTGCCAACGCGGGCACTGTGCGGGACGTCGCTCCTTCCGGCCCGGGTGGTGCGGCTGCCATGGCGCGGAAAGTGTTGTGAGTAACGTCGTCGCCGGGCTGAACGGGCAGCACAGGCCAGGTCGGGTGGGCGCGGGGCCCGGGCGGTCCCGAGGACCGGAAACAGGAAGCAGGAGGCGCCCGCACTCGGCTGGTTTCCCCGCAAAGGTCCACGCGGCAGAGCCACCACGGTGTAGTGTACTGGCTACACTACCACACAATCACAGCCAAAGGCTCGGGTCTGCTCTGGCAAATAGCCAGAGCTGGGCTGAGATCAGCCGGTGCTCGCAGCACTCCTGGTCCATGCCCCCAAAAGTTGCTGCATTTACAGATCTCCACGTGGCCAGCAGGGCTGGCCTCCCACAGTCTAAGCAGGAAACACGAGTTCAGTGAACACGTGACCCACTGGATGGGTGGCCCTGGGTTGAGCATTAATGTGGGTTTGGGGGTTCTCATGGAGAAGGGATTTGGGGAACCCTGCACACAGCTGGGGAGAGGACTGTAGGAATTGCCTGGTGGGCCCCCATGTGATTTCTTTTGCAGACTGACTTAGGAGGGACAAGGGCCCTCAGAACCATGGCCATGTGAACCAGTTTGGTTCAGCTCATGTGCTCACCCCCTGGCTTTGCAGGGAGCTATTGGGACCCATGTGTGAATGGTTGATGGTGGGTGAAGATAGAGTGAGATCAGGGATAAGACCTGAGCTACCAAGAGCAAATCACAGCCTAGTTACCCGTGAGGAGGAGACCCAAGAGTTTCACTTGAGGTATGCTGCTTGTGAAGAATAGCAGGAAGGAAGTTAAGTTGGGGGACCCTGAAAAGCTAATGTCAGAAGAGCAGCAAGCCTGGGACCAAGAGGAGGCTGCAAGTTTTTCTAGGGAGTCACCAGCCTTGGGACACACCCAGCAGGCAGTTTGTGGGGAGAGTTGTTGGATAATGGCAGATCTAGGGAGAACAGAGAAATGCAAATAGTCCGCATGGCCCCAATGTAGTCTCAGGGCCTCTGCTCTCAGGTCCTAATCCTGAAGGTTCAGAGACTAGGAAGTTTAGTGTGCACTGTACTCGTCGCCCCCCCACGGGTAAGGAAGGGTTGTCCCAATTTTGTCCTCATGCTATGCCACAGTTGAGCCTTACTGATAACGTGAGGCCATCTTGAGTACCACAATTGACCTGTACTTCAGGGCTCCATATCCCCCTTTTCTGTCAGGAGCTTCTCCCTGACCCCTTTGCTTCCTGTTCCTGTAGGCACAGAGCTCAAGGTCCTCTCAGAGAGGCTTCTGCCAGAGCATTGGCAGCAATCTCTAGGCCACTAGTCTGGCAACAATGTATGGATTTGATCACTGGGTTGGCTTTTGAGCTATCAAGTTTAGCAAACATTTAGCTATGGGTCCTGCCTCAGAGGCTCCCACCAGGCTACCTTCAGAGTCATCTGAAACCCAGGTATCTGCTTCTCAGCCCTGAAGCCCTGAACACACACACACACCCGTACCTGTGCTCCCAGGTTTGACCCACATGCCACACTGCTGGTTATCAGTGGGAACTATAGGCGGTCCTGTGTACCCACCCTCCACCTGGGCATCATGGACTGTGCACCTCTAGTAAATCCATAGGCCTTGAGTTTCTCCACTTCATGACAGTTCAGTGAGCGGGGAGAGTGCAAGACCACCAGGCAGAGATTCTGCTTTGTCTGATAAGGGTGAAAAACAGTGGCTACCCCAAATCCTTAACAGCTTCTGCCTGTTTGGGTAGTTTTAGGAGTCCAGTGAGGTGCTGCCAGCTTGGAGCACCATGTTGGAAACACTGTTTTCACCAGCCCCTGGCCCATTGGTCTCCCTCTCAAAGAGCAAGGGCTCTTCTATGCTGAGGGGAAGAATAAAGGGGTTCTTCTCCCTGACCATGGGGATACCCAGAAGCAGGAGTTGGTAGGCCTTTGGAAGACATGGTACCTTCAAGTGGAGCACCACCACCACTCTGCTCATGAGGTCCTCCCTCCTTTGCTCTCTTGCATTTTTACAAGCTGGGACTATGACCATTATTCTGCCACCATGCCACACCATAAGCCTCAGCTCCTGTTTTTTGTTTTTGTTTTTTAAGGTGCCCATTTGCCCTTTCCCTCGGCAAGTTGTAGTGTCCATAACCCTGGCACCCCAGAACGGAGGCTAAGGACTGAGAAGCTTCTTGTCCCCCTCCTGCCCACACATCCCAACCCACCCCTGTACTGATCAGACCATGCAGTAGGGACAGGCCCTGTGACCTCCATGTCCGGATACAGGTCCTGTGTATAACAGCCCCCCAGCCTGTCTTGACCCTACTGGTGTGAGTGGATACATGAGCCTGTAGCACTCTGTGTGTGTGCACTTGCATGCGTGCATGTATAACCCTACCCCCTAATCTCTCCTGAGCAGGTACCCCCTCTACCAACTGGGTGGCCCCCAGCTCCGTGTATTCCGAACCAACTTCTTTATCCAGCTGGTGCGGCCTGGTACTGCCCAGCCTGAAGATACTGTGCAGTTCCGGATCCCCATGGAGTAAGTCAGTCCCAAAGGAATTTGGGGGCTGGGAGCAGCCTCTAGGATGTAGGTCCTGTCCTGTTTTCTAGCTCATCTCCCCAGGGGTAGGCTTTTCCTGTGGTGGAAAGACCTGGGGCCACTTTGCTTGCTCAGCAGATGGTGGAGGGGCCTGGTGTTTGCAGAGCTTCAGGCAGCCAGAGAGCAAGCATGCTCTTGGCTGCTTTCCTGGCTCGCCCTCCACCTGGGGAAAGCTTAACAGAAAGCTTGAGATTCGTTGAATTCTTGCCTCCATCCTTTTCCCAGGAAAGGAGTCCCCGGAGGCTGGGTTGGAGCATGCTGAGATTTGCAGAGCTTCTAGATTGTTAGCCCGAGTTCCTCACCTCCTCCTGCTCAGTTCAGTGGGCCACTTTTTTAGGAAGGTGCAGTGCTGGTGCTTCTCTGAGTCCTAAAAGCCTCAGGGACTCGCTCAGCTGGGGGAGAAGGGGCAGGGGGCAGGGGGAGATACCTGTATAAGCTGGGGTAGGGTCTCTTCAGCCTTATAGACATGCACAGGAGCTTATGGTGGCCAGGGTTGTGCTGAAAGCCTATGTGGGCTTCATCTACCCTGCCCTAGAGGCCCTTTCTAGCAGCAAATGTCTCTTAGATCACAGTAACAAATCTTTAGTCTCAGGCCCAATACTTACATTTTATCAGAGTGAGCCCAGCTTGCTCCTGGTGATGACCAAGGACCCAAGAAGAGAGGACCAACTAAACCAAGCTGATGAAACCAAGCTCTCATTACCTTAACTTAGCCCTGTGTCCTGAGAGAGGACAGTACTGAGACTCAGATCCATCTGGCCACAATTGCTCCTGAACTCTCATCCTTATCCTTGAGTAGGATGTCTTCCTTTGTATCTTTTACCTAGGCTTAGCTCAGACTTGTTTTCTTTCTGTCTCCTCCAGGATGACCAGGGTGGACCTCCGGAATTACCTTGAGCAAATTTACAATGTTCCTGTGGCTGCTGTGCGCACACGGGTACAGCATGGTGGGTACCTGTGTTGGTGGCTTGCCTCCAGGATACAGCCCTGTGTCTACTCCATGTTGTCTCCAGACTTCCATGAGGGAATACAGGCATGAGGGAGGGGCTTGGGTGACTTGCCAGAGTCACATGAGGCTCGTCATTGGAAGCCTGCCCCTAGTCCCTTGCCTTGTAGTTCATTGAAGGTCCCCAGCACTTTTAGCTGTGATCCTGAAATGTCCTCTGCTCCTTTGAACCAGAACCACCTCCTTAGCCTGGGCTGGTCTCTAGTAGGTCTCCACAGTCCCCTCCTGTAGTAGACCCTGATGTGGCCCATCAGTGGCAGAACCAATGGCCAGGGCTGGCTGGCAGTACTGCCCCCTGAGAAGTACCCTCCTTAGAGAAGCTACATTTCACCAGAGAGGAAAGAGGTCCCTTTTATTCATTTAAGATCTTTTGTTGTCATTTCTATTTTCAAAGACTAGTTTTACCTAAACATAGAAATTGGTTTTGGTGGCAATCCTGGGAGATCTGTCTGAGATCCCTCCTGGTGCTCAGTCTGCCCTTTGAAACCCCCACCTCTAGATGAGATCCGAGGCTTTGTTGGAAAATGGTTCCTAGACTGTGGGGCTGATCAGGGGCCAGGAGCTAAGGCGGGGTCTGCTGTCCCCTCACAGGCTCCAACAGGAGGAGGGACCACAAGAACGTAAGAATCAAGAAGCCGGACTACAAAGTGGCCTACGTGCAGCTGGTGAGTAAGAGCAGCCCTGTTTCTGCTCCTTGTCACAGGTGGGTCCTGGGGCTGTTTGTGCAATACACTCCACCTTTCTGGGACCTGGACCTGGAAACCTGGGGAGGGAGAAGCCAAGGTCATAGTGCACTTCTGCAGAGCTCAGGAAGTCCATTCCTTTTGTGTTAATAGCCAGTGCCTTGGCTTTGAGTTTGGTGAAAACAGAAATCAGAGGATGGATGTGAAAAGTCACAGCTCCGTGATGACCCAGCCTTGGGCAGATCCTGGGGCCTGGTGCAGAGTTGATGTCCCCCTAGGAGCCCAATGCAGTGAAGAGGTCGAGATCTCTGGGGCACAAGGGCCCTGCACATCCTGCTGTTAGTCCTAGCATGGCAGTGATTCCACAAGTACAGGCACCAAAACCTGGGGTCCAGGGAGAGGACTTGTAGCCGGAGCCTTTATTCACTGAGATGCAGAGTTCCAGGAAGTATCAAGCATTTTCAAGCCTGCTTTTGCTCTCCTATCTCCTGGACCCGAGGTCTTTGAGACCAGATTTTAAACCACCACCCTTCAGTCTGAGTGTCCAGGCAGAATCCCCTTTGACCTCTGGGAATCTTGGCAGGAAGACTCCACTCCGCAGGGTCCATTAACTAGCTCCCCACTGCTTGAACCCCACAGGGGGGCTTCCTCCAATTTCTCTAGTTTCTGTGTAAACAGCCCTCCAGGGAGCCCAGCCGCTACAGCCGGCCACTAGATGGCAGTCATGCTATTAAGAATGGGCTCCTCTCACCCGCCTGGGCTGGATGGCTGTTTGTTCAAAGACCCTGTGAGGGAGGCAGCTTTGCTGAAAAAAGAGCCACAGTTGTTCTAAACAGGGCCTAATGTTTGCTGTGCGCAAAATCAGCCATGCAGGTGGGAAAAGAAAGCCCTTCTGAAGACCTGTGTGTGTGTGCACACTGGGTGTTGAATCCACCTATCTGTCTCTGTCATGGCCTGTGGGGCCACATCCACATGCTGGCATTTGCCACAAGTCACTTCAGAGACAGCTACAGTTACAAGTGGCTTTTGAGACATCTGAGCCCCTACATTCCCCCCCTCAGCCCACCACGCTCGTGAAAGCTGGACTTGGTCGTTCTTAGATCTGGTGTCTGCAGCTGCCCTCAGACATGTCCATCTTCCTCTGTGAAATTGTGATAAATGGGGGCCCATCATCTCCCCACTGGGCAAAGCTTCTCGACCAGAATTAAAATTTGTAACGCACCCCCTTTCCCAGCTCCAGTCTAGAAATGGTTAGTGTTTGGGATTTCCAGGCTGTATTTGCAAAGACCGTCTTTGTCTTCTAGCATGTCCTTTGGGGAGTGGGGGGCTTCTGGTAACTGCATTGTGAGGCTCAGGAAGGGGCAACCAGAGAGACAGTTCATTGTGAGTGTGGAAGGGGAAAAGGCGGGTCCCACATGGTGGGCGTCCACATTTCTCTTCTGACAACCTGATAAACATCTTTTTGGTCGGGTGGGGAGGGAGCCTTAGCAAGCTCTCAGTCCCCACATAACAAAAAGAGCATTGACCGTGTTTACACAGAATGGTGTTTGACTGAGTGGTGCACACAGGCCCTGAGCCCTAGGCTCCAGAATAAATGCTATGGGCAGGCACAGTCCAGCCCAACAATGGCCCTCGGGGCCCTGGGATTACTGGAGCCAGGACTGGCTTCTCCACTTTTCCCCTTGGCCTTTTTTCCTTTCATGCCTTGGGCCCCTCAAAACCGGCTCTCCTTCCTTGGAGGGTGGGTGGCTACATTTTTTTTAAAGTATGAAGTAATTATCTTTAGAGATATTCCTCAGAAGTCATACGGGCACCCGTAGATGGTGAAATAGGTCCCTTGCTTGTTGTCTCTGCTTTTTCCCAATACCGCCTGCATAGCCTGTCTTAGCTTTGTCTCTGGACCTTAGGCTATCAATTTGGGCTCCAGCTGCCACCAAACCCAGCTGTCAGTTCTAGGTGTACAATCAGCTCTGCTTATGAGCTACTGCCTCCTTTCTTTTTTTTTTAATTGAAACAGGGTCTCGTGTAGCCCATACTAGCCTTGAAACTCCTTGTGTAGCCAAGGACGACCTAGAACTTCTGATCCTCTTGCCTCCATCTCCCCAGTGCCAATTACAGCACCAGGCATGAGCCACCCCAAGTTTTTGTGGTACTAGGGATCAAACCCAGGGCCTCATTCATGCTAGGCAGGAACTCTACTAACTAAGCTATCTACCCAGTCCCAAAGCAAGTCTTTGGGGGCCAAGTGCACACCTCTGGCAGAGCTTACTAAGGGGCCCCAGATTCAGAATTCCCTATTTGTCCACATACCCGAGACAAGAGGGAATGGTAAGAGTGGTCTCTCTGCCTCCAGGTTGGCTCTTTTGTGCCCCTTCCCTCTTAAACCTCTTATCTTGGAGATGTTAGCAGGCTGCAAGTGAGCCTCCCAGCCATGTATCTGCTTAGAGCCTTGTAGAACTAGCTCATTCCCCCTCCCAGGGCCTTCACTGGTACTGGCCCACTGTGCTTGGAGCCCCAGACTGGGACGTGGCCATGCTGACACACTCTGAACTTCTAGTAAAAGACGTAAAAGCAGTTAATTTGCAAAGCCAGGCTTGATTTATAGACTGCTGCGTATGTAGGTTTCTCTGTACGTTGTGTGCATTTTATTTGCCAAGTTCAGAGCCTGGAGGAGGGCGGCCTTTAATGTGGCTGAAGGCTTTTAGATATTTTGGATGGAAAAAGTTTTAGCGTGGTACCAGACGTCATTTGTGTCCTGTTTTTCTGCTCCTAGTTCCTGCCCCCAGTTCCACCGGCTGCCTGCCGCCTGGTGAATGGGCCTTCGCTGGACTACTTTTAATGAGCCCTGGGCTGGTGCAGACCCCTGTAAAGAGATAATGTCCATGAAAAGGGCCATTGTCCCGGTAATAGCCTGCCGCTGATAGATAAAGGTTGAAGGGCTGGCCTGCAAGGTGTTTGTTTTCCCAGCAGGAACCCTGCCTAGAGACACTGGTGGTTCATCATCCTGTTGTTTTGTCATCCAGGGTCCAGGATTGCTAGCCTCTAGGCATTGAAACCCTCAGTATGATAGGGAGGCCAGCCTCCAGCCCTCTACTAAGCCCCTGTTTTTCTCTCCAGGCCCATGGGCAGACCTTCACCTTCCCAGATCTTTTTCCAGAGAAAGAGCCCAGTCCTGCAGACCCTCTGGAAGAGGAGCCTCAGCAGCAGAGGCAGAGCAGCAACCCCTGGTGCCCTGGTATCCCTTCTTGGTTTGACCTATGACCTGTGATAACAGGGACTGGACCACAGACCTAGTAAGCACAGTAGTTCTGACAAACCCAAATAAAAATCCTTTGTGGAGAAAGAACTGGACACTTTGCTTTCTGTCATGGATGGTGCCTCTGGGTCTTTGGCACATGTGGTGCAGGAGGCCTGGCAGTGGGTAGAGCTGAGGCAGGTCAGCTTTCTGGGACACAGACAGCAGCGTGAACGTTCATACTTGATAGGACTCAGGAGCTCAGGGTGGCTCTGTGGGTGCAGAAGCCCACTGCCAGGCACGTGTTTGAGCCCCAGGAAACAGTTGCAGATTGCAGCCCTCATTGGGGGGAGGAGGGAATTGCCTGTCCAGACAGATTTTGGTGTGATACAATGGCAGGAAGGACCAGAGAGGGATGGTGAGCAGGAAGGATGTGGAAGGGCATGAGGGACATCAGAGGCAGATCTGCAGGCTTCAGGACCTGTATCATCACAAGGAGACAGCCATACCAGACCACCATGACCAGAGGCTATAGGTGATGAGACATGAAAGAGCAGCATGGAGCCAGTATGAGCACCAGGACTGAGATTACAAGGAACAGAGGGCCAGCAGGATTGATTGCTAGATAAAGACACTTGCCTGTAAGTCTGGAGACCAGAGTTTGATCCCCAGAACCCACGGAAGGTGAATGTGCAGCAGAGTAGACCCCACAAAATTGTCCTCTGGTTTCCACACATGTGTAACACACCTGCTCACACGCACCCATCATATATACACGGACAATAACTTTTAAGATTTTAAAGAAGAAAAGTCATGTGCCTTTAGCTGCATCGGCTGGAATCTTGAGAGTGTGCGTCTATTGATTATTTTTCAGCCTTGATTCCTGAGTGTGTGTGTGTGTGTGTGTGTGTGTGTGTGTGTTTGGGTTTTGAATTTTCATGACAGGGTTTCTCAGTGTAGCCCTAGCTAGCTGTCCTGGAACTTGCTTTGTAGACCAGCAGACTGGCCTCAAACTCAGAGGTCTGTCTACCCCTGCTTCCCAAGTACAGAGATTAAAGGTGTGAGCCACCAAATAACTGCATCTTTATAGGACTGTGTCTAGGTGTCAAGGTGTCTGTCATTCACTGACTGACTGTATGGGTTTCTGCCTGTGTCCAGTATTTGTGTGTTAATATATCTGAGAATATGACTGTTTCTCAGAGCATGTGTGTCTGGTTCTGTGACTGTGACTGTGTTTCAATGTATGTGTCTGAAACTCTGTGTGTGTGAATGTGACCATGACTGTGTGTCACTGTGTGTGAGACTAACACTGTGTTTTGATGTGTGTATGTGTCTGTGACTTTTTGTCAGTGTGTGGGTCTGAGTATATGACTGTGTGTCAGTGTGTGTCAAACTGTGTCATTGTGTGTGTCTGAGTGTCTGTGTGTATGTGACTGTTTCAGTTTGTCTCTGGGTGTGTGATTGAGTCTGTGTGTGTGTGTGTAACTTTTAAGTGTGTATGATTTAAATTATGACTGCCTCAGTGTTTCTAATTATGAGTGTATATTGGTATGAAATTTAGTTCTAAGTAGGAAGTTTGCTTAGAGATTTGGGGAGCAGTTGTGGTATCACCAGATGCTGTGGATAGCCCAGTCTCATCACTCATCTACCAATGTGGCATCTTGCCCCTGTCTCTGGGTGTCTGTCTGCTGGACTTGGAATTCATGCTCTGCAACATGGCTCTGCTGTGGGCTGTGGGTTCTGAGCAGGGCTTGGGGCCCCCTGAGATGGAGTCAGTGTTCAGCCCCACCCCGCTGGAGTGCAGAACTGGAGAGTGGGGGATGGAGAGCATGCTGGCAGATCCTAAAGGCCAGCAAAAGCACCCTTCAAGTGTTGATTTAGAGGATGGGGAAGGTCAGGAAGTGGGCAGGACAACTGTATTTTCCTTAGAGAAATAATTCATGGGGCCCCGGGCACAGAGGACCCTCACTGTTGGGGGAGGAGGAATCCCATCTTTCACGCTGCATGCACAAGGAACTTTTTGCAATCTCCACAGGGGCACAGGCAGCCCTGGGGGCCAAGGTCACTCTTCATCATGTCCTGCTGGCTGCCACAGTCTCTCTCTCTCTCTCTCTCTCTCTCTCTCTCTCTCTCTCACACACACAC
>LOJH01026722.1:18353-35208 GCA_001685095.1 Ellobius talpinus
GCTGGCCTCGAACTCACAGAGATCCACCTGCCTCTGCCTCCTGAGTGCTGGAATAAAAGGCATGCGCCACCATTAAAGCCGGCCCTCGTGACTTCACCTGAATGTGAGGGCAGGAGAGAGGAACCGCAGAGACCACTAAGAACCCTGGAAAGTGGCTGTGTGCCAGCAGGTTAGTACAGAGGGTGGGTGCAGGAGGCTGGAGCTCACAGGTCTGGTGAGAGGCTGATCCCTCATGTTGTTACCCTGGGCAGGAGAGAGCTGGCCTTGGGACATTCGTGACTGCCTTTTATTTTAAATTATATTGATTGGACTGGAGAAATGGCTCGACCTTTAAGAGCACACACTGCTCTTGTAGAGGACCTGGGTTTGGTTCCCAGCACCCACATCAGGCTGTTCACAACAACAGTCAACTCCAGCTCCAGGGGGAGCCAGTGCCTCTGAGCTATGCATGGGTTCACTTGTGTCCACCACACAGATACACACATAGACACAAAATTAAAACTCTTTCAAATAAAGTAAAATTACATTTACTTATTTATTTTGCATGAAGAGTGTGGAGACCAGAGGACAAGTTTCAGGGGTCCATTTTCTACTTCCAGGGAATAGAACTGAGCTTATCAGACTTGTTGGCATGTGGCTTTACCTGCTGAACATTGTCCCCAGCCCCATCATTTCTGGCTTTGAAGCAGCTTTACAGAGAGAGGTATACTTTCCCCTGCACAGAGTGCACATCGGTGTGCGATTCAGTGGCTTTGAGCATGTTGCCAGAGTTATGTACATCTTCACAAACTCTCACCCCTTAGCTGTACCCCCACCACCCCCTCAGTTACTGGCACCCACAACTTACCTTCTCCCATCCCTGTGGATATGGTAATTCCAGGAACATCACATGAGTGGTTATACAGAGGACCTGTCTTTCCTATGGCTGGTTCCTATCTTTAAATAGTACCTTTAAGGTCCGTCCATGATGTGGCAGAGGGCAGGGTTTTCTTCCTTTTCAGGATCGTGTGATATTCTGTGGTATGGGTGGACTACATTTTGTTTATGGCTTAGTGGGCTCACAAGCTGTTTCAGCCATATGGCTCTTGTGGCTGATGTTGCTCTTCACATTTGTATGTGGATGTATGTTTTTGCTTCTCCCTAGGGGACTGATAGACCATGGCTAAGGATGCTGGCTGCCCTGTGAATATGGTCCCTTCCCTGACACCTACCCTTGTCTCCAGGCTTATGCTCACTGTCCCAGATGCCGCTCCAGTCTTGAGCCTCTTCAGGCAATACTCTCAGCTTCGAGCCTCAGGAGATAGCAGGATTTCTGTACAAGGCTTAAGAAGCAGCTGATGGGCACATGAGTCCCTACGTGGCAGCCATCTGTAACATATTAGTCTCCTGGGCCTGGGGAGATGCGTCAGTGGGAATAAAGTACTTGCTGAGCAAGCATGAGGGTCTGAGTTTGCTCTCTGGGACCCCCATAAAAAGTTAGGCATGGTAGGACATGCTTGTATTCCTAGTGCTGAGGAAGTAGGGTACCTGGGGCTCTGCTGGTCTGCCCAGCTAAATTAATGAGAGCCCCAGGTCCCAGTAAAAGACCCCCACCAAAAAAAAGCTGGCCATCTCTCTCCACACACATACACAGACAAAGAATTATTCTGTACTTTGCTGCTATCCCAGTTTTCAGGACTTCTGACATAGCCTGTGCTGCTTTGTTTGCTGGGGGTGGGTATAGTTTGCCCCCTCGCACTTTCTGCCCCTGCTCCTCCCTCAGGCATAGAGTT
Source organism: Ellobius talpinus (assembly GCA_001685095.1). Lineage (NCBI taxonomy): Eukaryota > Metazoa > Chordata > Mammalia > Rodentia > Cricetidae > Ellobius > Ellobius talpinus. Next base: position 20,126 of record LOJH01026722.1, read on the forward strand.
TCCAGAGACAAAGGGAGAAGGCCTCCCCAGGGACCTCACTTGACTCCCACGAGCTCAACCTTGCAGCAGCGAGGCCGCTGAGGGACCCACAGACCCCCATTTCACCCGAGCCTTGGAGGAGAACCACCTCCAGTTCTGCCCATGAGGAACCTGCTTAGTGTCTGCACTGGTCACCCCTGTCTGAGCTACCCCCAGCACCAGTCCCCCAAATGGCTTCATTATTTCTTTGTAAATAAGGTTTTTCTGTTGCTGCCACATCTGGCTTTGATTGGCTCAAGCCTCCGAGGGTGCTGGAGTTCTGCTGTTCCGGCTGATGAGGGAAGCTGCCCTGGTCCTGCACTCCTTCCCACTCCAGACCAGTCCTTGCCCCGTGCTCTCTCTGTACATCTGCATCCTCCTATCTCATCAGGTGGCTCGGAGCGGTGGGCCACCTGCTGAAGTAGGCATCAGCCTTTGTAGGGTTCGGGCCCTGAAGGTTCACCCTGGGCTAAACTGTACCCCTCCTCACCCCGCCATGCCCTCAGAAGTGTCCCACCCTTAGAACCAAGCCACCACACCACCTTCCCTTTCCGAAAGGAATACCATGTTGAAGTGTTCATAGCTTCTACACCCAGTGGTGTGAGGTGCGGTGGGGCTCCTGTCTGCCAGTACTGGAGTTGTGTGTATGCTCAACTCCACCGCAACATGTTCTTTAAAGACGAGGGGTCTGGAGTGGAGGCTGCCTCTGTGAAGCTCGAGGCTGGGAAGGTGGTGAGCCTGCTGAATCTAGCTGTAACAGAGTGGTCTGGACCACAGCTTCCCAGCTGGGTCCCTGCATCTCACAGAGCGACACAAGTTCCAGGAACTTACCAGCTCTCCTGAGACCAGGCCTGGTTCAGGGCCTCTGAAAGGCAGAATTGGTCCCTCCTTTCTCTGGCTGTACTTAAGGCAGCAGACAGTCTTCCTTCTCATGGGAGAGCCCCCGGCCCTGGTCTACTGGCATCTTTGAGCCATGGGGGAGGGGGCAGTGTCCCCAGGGCCCTGCAGAGCAGAGGGTCTGCTCTTAGCCTTTGTGGGTGCTAGCATTGATTGTGAAAAGAGCAGTGGAATGCTCCCAAACACCAGTGGGGCAAGTGGCTCTGTGTGTGTGTGTGTGTGTGTGTGTGTGTGTGTGTGTGTGTGTGAGGGGATACGGTGGTCTGGACCACAGAACAGAAACTGCTGTGTGATGGGGGTCTCTGTGTCTGTTTTTCTCTGCTCATGCTTCCATGTGCAAAGCCAGCAGCTCTCCCAGGGTTATGTGTGCTTGGATGCCTGGGGCTGTCCATCTTCCCATCCCTCTGCTAACTGCTGGACCTTTGGCTAGCCTTTCAGGGCTGCTCTCAGCTAGTTCAATTCGTCAGTCATTGTATAACATTTACGCCATTGCTATTCCACCTTCCTCATGCAGTGATCCTTAAATACAGTTCCTCATGTTGTGCTGACCCCCAACCAGAAAATTCTTTTCCTTGTTGCTTCATAACTGTAATTTTGCTACTGAACGGTGTCTCAGTTCCTAGGAGAATCAAAAATGTATGTTTTCTGATGGTTGCAACCCACAGGCTAAGAACTGCTGAGTTAGTAGTAGGTCAAGCCTGCAAAAATTGGGGCACACCATTGGGTCCCCAGCACAGATCAGACCTGTAGGAGTTTACCCATTGAACCTAGGAGGTACTGGGGGGACAGTGGAAATCTGAAAGATCGCTAGGAGGGGTCTGACTCTGTCCCTAGAACTCAAAGAATACCCTAGGGGTAGGACACTTTGGGGTGCTGTTGGGGGCTAGTGGGACAACTTCTTGAACTCAATGGCTCTCACTTTTCTGCTATAGTCCAGAGCCAGGGCCTCCCAGACTGGCCTCTAGGAGTGAGAATATGAGCTTGGCCCTTGCAGTTTTGGGGAACCCCCTCTTTCACTTTCTACCTTCACTTTATGAAGTGTTTGGAATTCCACGGGCCAAACAGCTGCACGCTTCCTACCCCAGTTCTCCCTGGGACCTCAGTGGTGGCTAGGACCTTAAATAATTCTTATAAAAACCATGTCAGCCCCAAACTGTGTGACACCTGATTTGTGGTGCTCATAAAACTCCAAGCCTGCTGCCAGAAAGGGGGAGGGTTGAGACCAGCGCACAGAGGCCTCATTGCCTGCCAGTGTGTGTGTAAGTGTGTTCACAAGTGACTGAGGGATGCCCTGGGGGGAGGATCACCTCAAACAGTGAGACTCTTCAGCTCAGGTCTCCCTCTATGTTTACCACCCTCATCAGGGACAGCTGGTCCTGCTCAGTCCCCATGAGTCCCAAAGGCTTACTTTGTCCAGCCTGGGGTGGCTCACTGCTTCATGAGGCACAGCCATGGTCAGAGGAAATCAAGATGGCTGCAAAGATCAAAGGAGCCCACCAGAATGACAATCTGCCTAGGAAGCGGCACAATGAAGAGGGAAGCTTCTGCCCGATGGATGAACAGTCTTGGGAAATGGACAAGGGGCTGCCGATCCAGCAGTTACTCTGAATCAGCTCCAAGAGAAAACAAGGGGCTGGCCTGTAGGATTCTGGGGATTGGGCCTCTAGCCCCTAAGCTCCAAGGGAGTGTCCTGTTCAAGTAAGTGAAGAGCCCTCAGACCTGGGCTACAAAATGATGAGAAGTAAAGAGGACATTGGTCAGAGAATCCAACCTCAGGCACAGAGATGCCCAGGTGACACTGGGGACAAGCTACCCTCACAGACCATCCCCTGAACTCAAAGGGAACATCCTCCCCCACAAGGGAACAAGAGCCCTTAGTGTCCACCCCAGGTGGCAGCCAGGCTGGTCCCAGGCCGGTCAGGTCGTTGGGTCTGGATAATAAGCCTTGTGCAGGCTGCAGGCAGGATGAGAGGCTCCTGGGTAGGGGGTGTCGTTAAAGCTCCAGATCAAAGGGCCTGGAAACAGCTCATTAGGAAAGCCGGCCAGGCAGCAGGCACAGACAAGGTCTGCTGTTTCTGAGCTTTGCCTTTGCTGGATGAGAAAGCCCAACCCCTCCCCCATCTCCCCACCAGACCATTCCCTAGGGCCACAGATTACCTCCTGGAGTTTTGAGGAGTTCAGGGTGGCCCTCTGGGCTCCTATCTTGCCACCCCTCAGCTGTCCTCTCTCAGTTTCTGAGGATACGTGGGGGACCTGACCTAAAGGCCCTTATGAAAGTTTATGGAACACCCTAGGTGACCACAAGGGTGGGAATGACACCCCTTCTACTCCCCTACCCCTGACCTTGCTTCTAGGGTCTAGCAGACAGCAGTCACAAACTGAGCATTTGACACAACTGTTAACCCCACACTTAGAAGTTCAAGTCCAGCCTGGGCTACATAGTGAGACGGCCACCTCAAAAAACTAAAGAAAGCAAGACGGACAAGAGCCCTCATTGCTTCAGGGAACATTTGAGCTGTTAGGGGTCAAAAGTAGACAAGGTTGCTTCTAGGAGGGAAACATGGCCTAAGTCAAGGGTTCAGTTCCCACTCTAAGCTGCTGGCCTTGGGACTGTGAGGTCCTTATTTGTATAAAATGTGTCACAGCCAAGCAGTGATGGTGCACGCCTTTAATCCCAGGCAGAGGCAGGCGGATCTCTGTGAGTTTGAGGCCTGCCTGATGATCTACAAAGTGAATTCCAGGACAGCCAGGACTACTGTTATATAGAGAAACCTCGTCTTGGAAACCCCCCCAACAATAAAAAAAGAAGTGTCATTAAGGCCAGATGTGGTGAGGTAGGCCAGTAATCCCAGCACCTAGTAGATGGATGTGAGGATCAAGAGTTCGAGGCCAGCCTCATCTTCATAGTGATTTCAAAGCCAGCTTTAAAGACATGAGATCCTGTCTTAAAACAATGAACAACAGTAATTACAAAAGAGCATGTTATAAGCTGGACATGTAGCTCAGTTAGTAGATCACTTGCCTGACATATCCCTGGGTTCAATCCCTGGTTTTGTTGGAACCAAAATAAAACAAAACATGTGGTGTTATAATGCCAGTCACATGAGGCCCTGGCTGGCAGAACAATAATAGGGTGATCTATTCCCAGGATTCCCTGGGATTAGATTAGGGGATTCCCATTCCCCTAATGCCTAGCCCCTGTCTTCTGTCCCAGTGAATCCAGGAGTTAGGCAAAGCCTCAATGCCTCCCTGTCTAGCCTGGTCCCTGTCCCTTCCTCCCAATGGCCACGGTGTGGCAGAATGTGGCCAGGCATGGGCACCTCATGGACAAACTGCTCCTCAGAGCTGGCACGGCTCCTGCTGGCATGGAAAGGGAGCCTCCCTTTGTGCCGGCCCAGACCCCGACCACGAGGTGGCGTGGCCAGCCTGCCCAGTCACCAAGACCAGCTGACATGCCAGTTGGAGTGATTCTATTTCCAGGATGGCCGTGGCTTTAGAAGAGCTGTAAAATCCAATCCTTAAGACCTATTCAGACCCCTGGTACATCCTGCTCCCTGAAGGAGGCTCCCAGGTCTTAAGGCATTCCATAACACTATGCCCAGCCCCAAAAGCAATCTCTCACTGGGCTGGAAGTAACCGGAAGGGCCCTGTGTCGAAGCGACATCACTGTTGTGAAGCTGGCAGAGACTCTATGGAGGTCTTAGGGTCCTGCTGGGTCTCTTGTGTGGCGGTGGGGCTTCAACCGGATGTTCTCCACACTGCTGTCACTTGACTCTGTCCTCTTCCTCGGCCTCCAGTGTTCCTATTGTTGGGACACACATACCCACATACCCTGACTGCAGAACTCTGACTTTACCTATGCCCCAACTCAGCTGAGTGGCCTTAAGTGAGTGGTTTATGCACATCACAGGGGAAGGAGCAACTGGCCTGGCTCTGGGGGTCTGGGGGACACTGGGGCTCATGCTAAGGTGCAGTTGTGAATGAATGTGCCACTGGAAACTGTACCCAAAGAATGGGCCCACTTGTCCCAGAGACCAGAACCAGAAAACCCATTGTGTGCTCTTGGATTTGAGGGGGCATTCAGATACTGGGGTACCCTGGTGTGTGAATATTCTGGGTTTGTCTCTGTGTCTTTGGGTTGATTCAGCCTACATTCTGGAAGGGGCCTCCTAAAAATAAATCCCAGGCTCCAGGTTCTGCAGGCCCTCTGGGGTTAGGAGCAGCTGTTCTCCCCATTTTGGCCTGTCTTCACCTCCCAGAACATCCCCGGACTGCTGGGCCCTGGGCTTCACCCGAGCTAAATCCTCCTTGGCCCCTCGGCCGGTACATAACGGGAAAAGTATGTGTTCCGAGCCTCCTTTGGGGTTTGAGGAGGACATGGCCACTTGTGCTGGGATAAAAGGAGCCAACAGCTGCCCAAGGAGGGTAATGAAGGATGCCAGGAATGTCCTTTATCCGAAAATATCAGATGGCCCTTGAGATGGCGGGAAGCCCTCCCCAGCCGTTCTCTGCTGACATAGAAGTGTCTCTTGGAGTGTTCCCAGTTGCTCCTGTCTGTCAATATGGCCCCAGTCAGAATGGTGCTTCCTGTTGCCAGATCTTGGGAGGTTTCAGGAACTGTTTTTTGGGACCCCCATGCTATAAAACCTTCAGGGCCCCCCCGAAAGGACTGAGAGGGGCCACCTAGCTCTCCAGGCCTGCTGTCTCACACATAACCTGGATAGGAAACAGGGCAATGTGCCTTACATGTTCCTGCTTCCTCACAAGCTCTTCTCCATACCCTAGGGTTCCTACCCACTGACTACAATGAACGACCGTGGGGCCTAAAGACAGGGATGACCCCAGGATGTAGAGAAACATTGTAGAAAGGGGTGCCAGATACAAACGCTTTCTTTGTAGAGTTGTGGAGATATAGTGCAAAGGTCAGGGTGCTTCCATTTGGGAAACTGGACCTGTGAGTTAAGTGGCCTGAAGCTCCAAAGAGGGACAGGGTAACCAGGTGGGGACATGGGGCCTAAGAGCTGGCACCAGTCTGTCGGATTTAGTCTGGCATACTGAGGCATGTGCTTGCCTATGGAGCTCATGGAATATTCTTGGTGGGTCTGGAAGGGCTGGGGCAGGGTATGAGAGTCCTAAGAGGGTTCAGGGCACCTGATGTTGGTGCTGGGCCCCCAGCACCATTCAGTCACTTCTGAGATATGACTCCTTCTTGGGCCTCTGTATCATTGTCCTGGCAACACTGGGAGGGACAGGCAAACAGTAGCCTCAGGCCTGTGATGTCTTCTTGGTGGGGTGGATGACAAAAGAGACATGGCTAAGTTTAGGAGAAGTGTATACTGGCTTTGTGCAAGTCCTGCTTGGTCATGGGTGCCCTGCCCTTTCCTGCCTAACCCGCCCAAGTTAGTATTGTCATGTAGAGTTATGGGAGAGTCAGTGTGGGGCTTGGGTGAGTGTAACCTTGTCCCCAAGGTAGAGGTCTGGGTTCCCAAGATCTTAGGGTCATATAGATAGCTATGTGGTATCTCTCCCCACCCCAAGATTTTTGGGTTTTGTTGTTTGTTTCATTTTTTGACAGGCTTGAACTTGTTACGTAGCCAAGGACAATCTTGAACATCACATTCTCTTGCCTCCAGTTCAGAGATTACAGGCATGTGCCACCATATCCAGTTTCTGCAATGCAGGAGATCAAACTTAGGGTTTCATATATACTAGGCAATCATTCTACCTGCAGAGCTGTATCCCCAGCCCCTACCCACTGAATTCTGGAGGATCTGGGATCTTTAATTCAAAGGACAGCACCTCCCGCCCCATAGGTCTTTGTGTCCTGGTTCTTTCTGTTGAACATAGGATCCCCCTATGTTGGGGTAGCTGAGTCTCAATCAAGAGTGCGTAACAGGGTCTCTAGAGGAGCTGGTCCAGAGCCTTGGGCCACCTGAAGGGGGCAGTAAAGGCGCAGGCATGCCCAGCTGGGGCTTACTGCTTGGGGGGCCTCCTGCCCCCAAGCCAGGCCAGTTGGTTCCACATGGCGCCTTCCTCCACCCCCACCCATGGAATGCCGCTGCAGAACTGCAGGTCTGGCACAAACACACCCAGGGCCCCGCCAGGGCAGCCCACCCCCACCCCATACCTTCCAGGCAGGGAGGTCTCAGGCTCTGTGCTCTGCTAGCCTGTTTTCTGATATGTTTTTTCTTGGTGGGGAACAACCTAGACGAGTTGGGTCTGCTCACAGGAGATAGGGAGCTGAGGCAAGAGCCAGGAGTTTTAGGTTCTTTGTCTTTGGAGGCTCATGCCTAGGGACGAGGCAGTTCTTGATCTCCAACGTCTACATCCAAGCCTTGGTGGCTCTGAGGGCTGTGTGTACCCCGGGCCATGTGGTGGGTAGGGGCAGTGGGAGTATGGTGTCCCCAAGTCTTTACCAATGGTGGCGCTGCTGACCAGGAGGCAACAGGACATTGGCATGAGAGGTCATACACCCTGCTGGCCTAGCTGCTCTTCGCAGCTTAGCTGTTCCCAACCTGAGCCTTCCAGGACCCCAAATTAGTCTCTGAGGCTGCTGGTCAAGAGGCCATGGTGTCACTGCGAAACCTGAGCTTCCTGGGGGCAGAAGGGTCCTGCCCAAAGAAGGGAAGACTGTGTCCACAGAAGACCAATAGCCTTCTAGAAGGCTCAAGTGTCCCTTTTGTGGATGTGCCCCCAAGGCAGCCTTCTTGCTGTTGCCTCCCCCCTCCCCACTCCCAACCCTGCAGCCTGTGCCTCACAGCCTTAGGCCCTGCCTCCCAGACTGCTTTCTGTGTTACAGGGATCGGGTTCCCTCCTGGCCGTGTCTTATCTCTGGAAAAGCGATTACAGGGTTTCTACATTAAATTTTCAGCGTGAAGCTTTTTTTGTATGAAGTTTGAAGTGTTTTTTTTTTCCAAATAACACCTGGAGAGGAAGCACACAAAAGAAGAATGTTGGCTCACAAACTCTGGGTTGGGGGTGGCCGTCCTGCAACCCTGCCTCACTCAGCCCTTAGTGTCCCCTGCCATGAGCTATTATAAGTTAACCCTATCATGGCCTTCATTCTGCCCCAAACTCTTATCTGCCTACAGGTGGGTACCACAGCCTACAGAATCATGGGCACTGGACCCCTCAATTATGCACCCCTCCACTGGCCTTTTGCTTTTGCACACATGCAGTCTCCAGGCCTCCTGGTTCACCTTTGCTTAAAGCTGGGCATGCCTGCTTCGGACTTCTCTGGGCCTGAGTTACCCCGTCTGCAAAGCGTAGTAATGGCTGGGGCCTGCTGTTTTCCTCTCTTGGTAATTGAAGGGGCCACTTGGGAAATCTACTCTCAAGCTTGTCTGTTGGGTCATTTTGATTTGGGGATTTCCAAACATTGTGGCCATGAAAGGTCACCCTGCTGACCCCAGCCTGCCTCATTATGTCACAGCCAGATTGCTGTGGTACCTGATGGAATCCAGAAGGCCTAAGCGGGTGGGAGGGCAGGCAGGCAGGAGGCTGAGGCATGGGGGCAGGGCACTCTTTGGGCTGTGCACCGGGTCCAGCTCACCCCAGTTCTGAGCAAAGCTGCCTCCCAGTCTCCCTGTTTTCAGAAACCTCAGCCTTGGCACCTCAAGTCTAGGCTGTGTGGGTCCTGACAAGTTTGCCCCTGGATGTCAGGCACCTACCTGCCTCTTGTCCTGACTTTTAGGCCCTTGGAAGGGCCTTGCCCCATCCAGTCTCTCACATCTGTTCTTACCTTCTTCCCCACTGCTATTGGATGAGTAGCTAGCTGCCTTTGTCCTAGTTCATAGGCCCCTAGTCCTCCTGCAAGCACCTTGACAGCTTCCCAGCTCCTTGAAGCCCCAGTGGACCCCTTGGCAGCCCCTACATAGGACTACAGGGATTTGCCCACCCAGCCAAGTGAACAACACTTCAAGACACCCAGTCCCTTGCTCAGCTTGTCTGTTGTTTTCAGCAATTTGATGAGCACCTGAAGGGTCCCCTTCTGTTCCACATTATAATTTCCTTGTGGGATTACTGAAATCAGGTCCAAGCTCCTCCCTCACCACCAGCAGCACCCTCCCTGCCAGGAGAGAGGTGCAGCCTTGGGGAAAAAATACTCTAAATTAGCAGAACTATAATTCCCTCTGGCCTCCCTCCTCTCAGGGTGACTCCCTTTCTCTGAGTCTCTAAAACACATCCATGCCCAATCTGGCTGTTCCCTAACCCATGACTCCCAGGCAATGTCCATCTGTACTTCTGAGCCCCAGAGGATGATATGATATCTATGGCCAGAGAAGGCAGCTAAGAGCACAAGCATGGCTTTCCTGTCTGCCTGTTACCTGACAGCTCGCAGTGCTTCAGCTATCTCATAGTCCTCTTCCCTTCCTGACTGGGGTAAGTTGGATTGCCTAGTCCCACCCTTGTTCTCCTAGAAGGAGCTAGTTGGCCCTGAAATCCAGCTTTCTCCCATGAGTGAGGATTGAAGGGCATTCTAGGGTATTGCAGGGGCTGGAGTGTAAGGTGGAGGATTTGTCCTGTCAGTTCCTAAGAGATGTGTTCTTCAAGGCCTTGGAAGCTAAAGTGGGAAAGTAGTTAAGTGATCAGGCTGGAGGCATGGGAGAGGAGGGTAGATGTTTAACCTCCTCCTCCAGTGACAGTCAGTGGTCCTGCTGAGCATCCAGGCCTCGCCCATCCCCAGGTGCCCTGGAAATGGGAGACGGCTCAACAGTGCCCAAGGCCAGGCACTGAGCATTGAGCTCCTTCCTGTCCCTTGGAGCCTGGCTTGGCCCATGGGGCTTAGCTGGTCAGCACTGTGCACAAACCTCATGTGTAGCAGTCATAGGTTGGCCGTGAGGCACAGCGCTCCTTCAGAGGCAGAGTTGGCCAAGGCCAGCAACTGCCCAGGCCACTGTGTGCCAGACTCAGCCATGTTTGTCCATGCTTCCTCCTCACCTTTGCAGCATCCGGCCTCCCCTCTGTGCTTTGAGACTCCTTCACCTTCTCCTCTGCCTCTCCCTGACCTTCTTACCCACACAACCCTCCTGAAGGCCAGTGAAGGGCAAGATGGCTGGAGCACTGGCTATCCAGGAGCAGCTTGTTTACTCTCTCTTCCAGCAGGGGCAGAGAAGGGGTACCCTAGATATGGTGGCCCCGACCCCAGAAGTGGGATCTGGAGTCTGGCCGCAGTACCTCTTGGGATGGGAGTCTCTTGTTCAAGTAAGACCTTGATAGTCTGGTGTGGTGTTTGGGTTGATTCTAGACCCTAAATCCATCTCCCTTGCTGCATTAAAGAATGTCCATGGCCAGCTGCAAGCCCAAAGTTCAGTACTATTGCAGGTCTTTGGGGTACAGTGGGACTCTGTGCCATGCTGTAGAAAGAGCAATGGTGTTAGTTGTCTGACCCTGCAACACAGTGGCCTTCAAGGTGAAGCAATGCCTATCCGTTCCCAGTAATAAGCACAGGGTGGTGCATGGTTCTCCCTCTGCTCATAGTGAGCCCAGCACCAGGGAACCCACGTACTAGCCCTGCCCAGCTCCAAGGCAAGATCTTTCCCAGCTCTCTTGAGCTCCTGTGGCCCTGGATGAAGCCCTTTCATAAACTTTTCACATAGCAAAGCACTCTGTTTCCCTTCCTCTGAGTCCATCCCCTCAAAAAAGGCTCCAAGCCATTATTCCTGACCCAGAGTCTTCTGGACCATCATCTTCCTTCTGACCCTCCTGCTATCATGTAAGGAGGGACCCAGAGGAAAGGGGAAATTCCAGGAAGAAGGGAAGGAGGGGCTGTTGCATTGATGGGGCCAGGGCTGGCCTAGAAGGTGAGAGTACTTGGGAAAGGTAGATGGGCTTTGCAGGAGCCAAGTGAACACTTCAGAGGAGGGTTTTGGGAAGAGTGAAAGGAGAAACAGACTAAGAGAAATAAGTAGGCTGCTGAGTGTGGTGGTAGCTTTAGGGGAGGGTGACATTCTGATAGAAGGAAGGACGGAAGAAAAGATCAGCAAGACGGAGAGAATTCCCAAATTTGTCCAGAGGGGAAAGTGTTATGTCCCCGTCAGAGCCACGATCAAGATGGGCACCATTTTCTTTTCTTTTTTTTTCTGACCATGTGTTCTTCAGGGCTAGAGGTAGCAGGGACCCTCAGCTGGCCTGGGACCTAGAATACTGAGCAGTCAGTAGCCAGAGTGCCCACGCACAAGGCTAACAAGTTCAGAAAGAAAAGGTATTTCTGTGTCTTGTGGGGAGGGGGGTGATAGAATGGAATCTGTATGCTGGTTTGGGGTAAGGTGGGATAGATGGACCCAAGCTGGGGGCTCCGGGGACCCATTTTCCTCTCCTAGAAATTCCACCTAAGAAGCTTAGGGAGAGGAGAAGGAAAAGGGTTCCCAAGGTAGTAGACACCGGGAGGTTTGTCTCCAGAACTGGCTAAGCTCTAGGGATTGGGTCTGCCCATGACTGACTGAGACATGGAAGAGTCCTATTTGGATGAAGGAGGCCTTATCTCAAGAGATCTGATCAAGATGAGGTATGAAGAGGATCTAGGAACCTAGACTGGTCCCTCTTCCCTGCTATGATCTAGGAGGTACCTTGCATACATGGTAGTCCCAGTACTCCCTCAGGTGATGAGACCCCCATCTTGCCCCCTGGCTGATCCCATATCCCATAGTTCTCTCTGCTCTCTGGACATTGTTTCTGATGCAGACTGAGGTGCCAGGTCACCCATCTCTGCCCAACTCTGCTGGATTGGGCTGAAGAGTGAAGAAAGCACAAAAAAAAGCCTCTTGGTTAAGGGCCTGTTGGTTATCTGAAGACCTGAAAGGGGAAGGGGAGGAAGGATAAAGGCAGGGAACAAAGATCAGATTCCTGACTTGGATCCCCTTGAGCCTTCCAGTCTCTGGACTAATTATTTGCTTAGGTCAAAGCTCCCAGCCCGCTGGGCTCCAGGGGCCAGGGGATTAGGGTGAGAGGCACAAGGCTCTTTCCGGATGAGATCTGCTTATCCCAAGGCCAATTGGCCTTCAGAGCAGAACAGTGGGGGTGGCTAACTTGTCCAGGGTACAGGCAGGCTTATCTGCTCAGAGGGGCACCCTTCTGAGACTGGGGGCTGGGAGCAGCCCCTCTGTTCTGTATCTCCAGGCAAGTCAGGAGGAAGGGAAGAGATGGAATTAGGTGGGACTGGGGATGCATCCTGATATGGAAGGAACCCCTAGAGCCAGGACAAAATCCTTCAGACCCAGATATGCTGGGGGCTGGTGGGGAGGGTACTGCCTCTGCAGGAGAGGTTGCTGGTACCCACAGCCGACAGAGCTAGATGCTGGTAACTCCCTCCTGTATGGTCATCACAAGGAGGCAATGGTCTCCTACAGGATGCTCAGCCTTGATTGGCCCCTAGGCGAGTTCTCAAGTCCTCAGAGACCCCCATTGGGCTCCTACCTGGCCTTCAAGTGCTAGATCCAGACCCCAAGATTCGTTGAGGGCTTACTGTCATCAGCTCCCAGAGATCCGTCCTGAACATCTTGATACTGACCTGTCCTGAGCTGGTCAGCCAAGATGTGATGGTGGCTGTGCTGGGCTGTGGACTGTAGTAGTCTTTGGCTTTGGTGCTGCAAGTTGAGAGAGGAGGGCTGGTTCTGAGAGATAAATGTTTTCGGCTTGGCCTTCATGTTCTTCTAGTCATGACATGGCTTCATGCTGATCCCCATCCCTGCCCCATCCTTGATCATCTCTCTAAGACCTGGGGACCCACAGTGGCTGCTCCCCCACAGTGGCTGGCTGGGAAAAGGCCCACAGTTCAGGGCACACAGCAGGGTGGCCTGGGATTGGTCACTGCCTGAATGTCCCCGGACGGATGCCCGAATGCCCTTGGGCAGCCTTCCCCTCGGACAGTCTGTCCAGGCTGGGGAAACCCTAAGCCAAAGGGATTAAGAAGAAGGGACACAATTGCCTCTCCCTTGGCTGTGCTAATTTGTGCTTCATTTAGTGTATATTCACCCAGTGGGTCAAAACATGAAGATGAGGATGCCAGCGGTCCGCCAGTATCCACTTGCTCAGGTCAGCCTCCCACAGATGCCCAGCTCCGCCCTGCCCCACCCTGCCCTACCCATTGCTTTCTTCCTTGCTTTCCCTCTAGCAGCCCCTTGCAGATTCCTGTGGCTGCACAGGAGGGGACAGAGAGCCTGGTCCCAGATTCTGCGTACATGGAGGTATACAGGGACTCTTAATATGGATGTCCAAGATAGTCTCAAAAGAATAGCAGGCTTGAGTCAAGATCCAAGGGTTCTGCTTAACTATCTAGCCCAGATTCTGAATGCTGATAGATGTTCTCTTTCCCGCCCTCCTGATAGCCACTGCTTGATCAATGTGGAAGCTTTGACTGGGAACTGGTCTGAGAGCCAAGCTCACCCTTCCTACAGGGAAAGCAAGTTTCTCTCTTGTAGACTGAGGTTGTCTTGCTGGTGGGGTATCTTGGGGATATACCCTGAGTCAGAGAACTGATAGAAGAACTAGGGTCTTGGGTTCCATGTTGTACCACCCCTTTGCTGGCCCCCTAATACCATTTGAGCTCCATCATTGGTTAGAGACCTCCTGGAAGGCATCCTTCTGCTTGTGGACAGGGGTTCACACTTTCCTAACCTGTCAGTAACAGGGTGATGATGGTGGCCTTGTTCTTAAACATCCCAGGTCACCTTTGGGAAGGACAGGGGAACCTTAAGTGACAGAGAAAGAACAGAGCCTCATTTCTGTCCCACCTCAGCTCCAAACTTCTTTTGTCTTGCTCAGCCCCTGCCCAGCAAAGCCCTTCAGTCTATTTCTTCTGGGGCCAAACCCTCTACGGATTTCTTTCTGGGTTCAGCACTCCATCATGGCAGAAGGCCCCAGTGTGCTGGCTGAAGTGTGGGGGTGGGGCAGCTTTCTCTCTCAAACTCAGACTGGACCACTTAAGAATAATGAGGTCCAGGTGGCCCCACGTGAGTCTCGATCCTTGCTGGCTGCAGGGCCAAACCTCCACCCCTCCACCTCCCGCCAGGAGCAGCTAATGACAACCAGAGTTGGGAAGGTGTGAGTCTTCAGCTGTCAGGGTTGTGCAGGAACCCTGGCCGGCAGGTGGGACCCAGGGCAGGCCTGGGTCAGGTTTCAGGGCCTCCTCTGTGTTCAATCTCCAGGACATAGCCCTAGGTTCTGCTGGGCCTGGGCCCCTTCTGCTCTGCCTCTCTGCCTGGAGGTAAACTGACATCCAGCTCCTTCACCACGCAGGACCACCTTTGTATCCACTCTGCACTTAGAAGCGCGAACAAACTGAGAGGCCTTGGAGCAACCAGGGAAGGAAGCTAAAGCAGCCTGATACTGCCCAGCACTGGGCACATGCTTACTACCACTAAGCTGTGTGCTTGCGTGGCCTAGTCGGTTATATATCATACCACAATAAAACAAAAGGCCTACAGTGCACTATGAAGGAGTGAGTTGACCAAGACCAAGAGTCCTCTCTCGGTCCCTGCCTGGGAGAAGCAGGGCCTCTAGGTGTTCTGGTAGTCCCTCACCTTCTTCCAGGAGACGTGATCTCTCTGCTTTCACCTGTGTTAGCTTCCAGTTTCCTGAGGAATGGAAGCTATCCTGCTCTAAGTGGACATCTTGGCAAGATATGGAAATGTATGGTGTGTAAAGGCTACGTGTCCCTTGAGCAGGTGGGCCCAATGTCTCTAGTATGTTTGGCCCTGTATGTTTGATCCTCTCTTGGGTGGGTGGGGAGACACCAGTTCTTCCTAAGGGAAAGCCCAGGCAGGGCAGAGACACTGCAGAATCTCATTTAGAATTCAAAACCATAGGGAAAAGGCCCATGGGGAGAGAGGGTAGTTCAGTGAGTGATCTGAAGGCCCAGTGGTCCCAGCTCAAGAAGACGTTTCGGCTACATTACTTGGGGGGTTCCACTGTGGCACGCAGAGGAAATTTTCTGCTTTCTCTCATGAAATGGAGTGGAGAAAGAGGAAAGCAAAGACGGACACCTTTCACGGGATGTCAGGGCCTCGGGCAGGAAGGGCCAGGGTGGGGGTTCGATCTGTCTGCAGTGAGGGGGGGCAAAGGGCAGACAGCAGGCGTGGGGGGCAGCTAGGAATCAAGGCCGGGCCGGTGGTGGGAAGAACAAAGGCTGAGACCGCTAGAATACTTGCCGATAATGACATGTGGGGCGG
>LOJH01026722.1:35413-52334 GCA_001685095.1 Ellobius talpinus
AGGAGGGCAGCCCAGCCCCTACAGCCCACCAGGCTCTAAGCATTTCTACTCCTAGTGATAAGGCACTGGTTACACAGTTACAGGCTGACTGGGAACGACCCCAGAGACGCCAGCCCGCCCAAGAGAGTCCAGGAAAGGTTGGGGTTCAGGGTCTAGTTGTGCCTACCACTCCCTCCTCCCGTTATCTTCGGTAAACCTCTCTTGTCTCTCCAGGCGGTCACCACGTGGCCCCTTGGCCACTTCTCACACAGCCCAGAATGTGTTCTCCACAAGGTCCTCCTGGACACGTGGGCAATGGGGGCTGGGAATTCATCAACCACACAAATGTTCATGCCCACCTGGCTAGGTTGCCCACCAGGCCTTTCTTGCCTCAGGGTTGTGGCCTGAGGAAGGCATTATTCTTGTGCTAAGCTCTTCCTGGAGAACATACAGGGTACTTGTATGGTGACTGGGCTGCCCAGAGCCTCTCAGCGGTGGACTGGCCCTGTCATAATGATGTATTAAGCAAAGCCTGGTCTGATGGACTGGTACCCACACTTAGAGCCAGGTAACTCCAGCACAGGCAGATGGAAATTTTTGGCAGAGCCTGTAGCCTGCAGGACATAAGTGTCCCCAGCTGGGACTCCCACCTGCCTCTCCCTAGGGCACTTGGAGGCCAGAAATCCAGGCCGAGTGGAATGGGGCCACAGGCAAAAAGGCCTCTGGGTATCTTTCCTTTACAGCTTTCCCACGATGGCCTGGTAATTGGGGCTCTTCTCCCTGGCACCCTACACCTCACAGCTGCCCGGGCACAGCCAGCTGCTGCTCCATCTACCCTGTGCTAGATGAAGCGCCGCCTGGAGATGCTGTCTGTGTTGAGGCAGGGCTTCTCTTTCCCATGGCTGGGGTTTGGGGTGGCTGGGGCAAGGAAGAATTTGAGGAGGAAATAGCAGCAGCCTGAGAATTTTGAAAATGTGTCCAATTGCCTGGGCTCTTGGGAAGAAGCAGACAGAAGGATTAGGAGTGGGGGACAGCATTGTCCTTGGGTGGGCTATGACTGGTGGGGGGCTGAGTGTCCAGTAAGAGAAAGAAACCTCTCCCTGAAGGCCAGCAGCTGTCCTCATCCTTCAGACTGTCTTACCTACTTCCAGCAACTCATCAAAGACCTTCAAGTCCCCTGTTCAGCCAGATTCCATAGTTTGCCACACCTTGCTGGTGAACTGCAACAAACTTCTTGCTAGGCTACTAATTCTCATTTGCAAAGTGGGGCCCAGGGGCAAGTCCTCTGATACCAAGAGCTGCCCAGGGATTCTCTCTGTCACCTTTGGTACCAGCCCCATCTTCCCTGCCACCTACTTTTGTGATGCCTGAATCTCTCCGAGTTTGACTCAACTCTTGTAAGGGAATGGTTTGGGAACAAGAATAGGTGACGTTGGGGGTTACCCCCCGATGGCTGGTGAGTCTGGTCCTTGGGAACCCTAGAGAAACAGCAGCTGTCTTTGCCTCTTGGAGATGGCTGACAGGTCCAGTCTGGCCCCCCTGGGCTAAACCCTCCACGGTGGATTACAGTGGTCATCCACACCAAGGAACATGGGCTCCAAGAAGCCTAGCAGCTGCTCTAAGGAACTGAGGGGCCACAGGGGCTGGAGGCACCTCCCCCATTCCATCAGCCACCCTCCTTCCCCCACTGCCTGCAACGTGCCTCTCTGCCCTCTCAGTGCAGTGCATCCTCCCACTCCTACCCCCTCCTCAAGGGTAGGCCAGGCCCAATGCTCAGCTGACGTTAGCTGGGTAAATGGAGTCATCTCCTGGCAGCCTGATCCCCTATTTGGGGATGATGGGATTACAGAGCCCCCTCCCCCATCCATCCTTCCCAGGTCCAGGGCAATTAGCAACAGTGTGGAGGCGGAAAATCACAAATCATGCTGCCAGGACCAGACAGGCTGATCATGCACAGAGGCTCCAAGTGCCCCAGGATGAAGGACACTGCAAGTGTCCCTGGGGAGAGGTGCCTGTCTCAGTTGGGACCAAATGGGCTGATGCTGAGGTGGCTTTTGGCCAGGAGGGCAGAAGAGCTTGACAGAGACCGGCAGAGGGGACATGGCTGGCCCCTGACCCTTGGCCTGGCCTCTGCTCAGTTAAGTTTGCAGAGGGGACACTGTATGTAAAGAGAGGCCCAGGTGATAAGGATTCCAGGTCATTGACGTCTGTTCTATGACCCTCACTGGACTCAGGTCCCTACCCACCCACAGCCCCCTGCCCCTCCCAATTGTTGTCTCACTCTTCTGGAACATTCTCAGATCTCTGGGAAATGCTTGTCGTTTCCTACCATGTAGGTGTGCTTAGCACCCTTATTCCTGAGGCCAGAGGAGAATCAGCATTTTCCCCTTGGACTCTGGGGTGCCCTGGGACTCCCACATAACCTCCTCCCCCTACTTAATACATCCTCCAGAGCTTGGGTCCTGCAGCTCCATGAGTCTTCGCCACTTAGGCATAGGATAAGGGTCCTGAGATGTGAGGACCCCTCAGGGTCCTATTTTGTTGATAGATTGTGCTAGATGCTCCTATAAAGGGCTTCAGCATGGGCCCCACAGAAGTAGGCAGAGAACACTGCTACTCAGTGCAATTCCTCCAGCTATTATTTGTGGGGTACAGAGGGGTGTCCTTGCATGCTTCTTTGCCCCCAACCTGGTCTTTCCAAGAGTCTTCCTCCCACCCCGTCCCCATCTCATCCTGCAGCAAGCAAGGGTAATTGTGGGAGATGCAGGCCACATGCCTTGGGCCCATTTACACTTAATTCAGTACAAGGAGCTTCCTGGGCCTTTGATGTTGCCAGGACCTGTGGCCTTTAGTGTTTTGTGGGCTGTGAGGCAGGAAGCTGGGGCTCAGGGGTAGAGAAGCAGCCTCTCCACTCCTCGGCAGTCTACTCCTGTCTAAGTACAGGCCATCAGAGTTCTGAGGCACACCCCATGCTCCTGGAGAAGGGAGTCTATGGCTCTCTGAGCTCTACTCCTGGGAGAGTTGAGAAGGGAACTCCTGAGAGAGGAACAGGTGAGGTTTCTCTGCACCTCACTGTGCTCAGCACTGCTGGGGCTCAGTATCCTCACAATGAGCACATAAAGGCAACTTCCAAGAACCCCCCAAGGTACCCTAAGACTAGAAGAGGGCAAAGTGGAAACAAGAAAGATTAAAAAAAACAGCTATGGGGCTTGAGTTAGAGCTCAGTCAGCATGGACGGCTCTGGGATGCCTTCCTGACTCCCCACCCACCCACCAAAATCTCTCCCCAGGCCCAGACAGTGGATGGGGATCAGGCAATGGGTCACTGATGGCTAGGCCAGAGAGAGAATCATCTAAGGAGAAAATCAGGAAACAGGGTCTTCACCCCCTAGAGCCTGGTATCTGCCTGTGGGAACTATGGGGCAGAGGACTTGGGACCATTCTGTGGACTGAGCATTGGGTACCCTGTGTAGTTCCCAGAGTGGGGAGCTCAGAGGAGGGCTGGGGCAAGTCTGGGTGGCCAGAAGCCCAGCAGGAGCAGCGGCGCTAAGGCAGCCTGTGGTATGGCGCGTGTGCTTGGAGGCTAATGCTGTGAACTCCACACTAGGGGTGCTGGGCCCTGCTGGTCAAGACAAGCTGTCCCTGCATGCATGTGACCCCAGGGCCATGGGGGTGTGGGCATCCTGCTGGGGACACAGCAAGCCTGGGAATGGAGCCCAGAGCCAGGATCCTGTGCCCTGACCACTGTGGCTGGTGTATCCCCAGGAGATATCTCATAGCCCCTGCCCCCAACCAGGGTCTTCATGGGGCCTGGGAGTCGAGACAGCTGTTTGTCTCCCCACATTCCAGGCATAGGGTCAAGCGTTTGGGGGAGGCCATTTTTCTTAGAAATGCCATTTGAAAATAAACACTTTGCCTGCACTGCTGTGATTTCCTCTGATCCTGTGGAGAGGGGCGGGTGGGGACCAGCCGAACTGCAATTGCCCAGGTGGCTGGAGGCTCTTCCGGGCCAGCATGGCCTCTGACCTTCCTGAGCAGG
Source organism: Ellobius talpinus (assembly GCA_001685095.1). Lineage (NCBI taxonomy): Eukaryota > Metazoa > Chordata > Mammalia > Rodentia > Cricetidae > Ellobius > Ellobius talpinus. The sequence continues at coordinate 39,431 of LOJH01026722.1, forward strand.
CCACACCACACCCTCTGGGCTAGTGTCTTCCTCAACCAGATGGCTCTGGCAGCTGGGCATCCCCCTCCTGCCCCATTTGTCACCAGAAGAAAGGCCTGCTTTGCCTGGGCAGGGGGTCCAGGAGGTGGGCTTTTGCTCATAAGTCATTCATAGCTACAGCTCTAGGTCCAGAGGGACTTGCCTCCAAAAGAAGGACTGTGTCGAGTCTCTGGGGGTGATGAAGGAGCTCACATCCCTCTCCCTGGCCAGTCCTGGATGCAGCAGTTTTCTCTGCATACCTGAGGCTCTGAGACCTGTAGACACCCTTCCTCTTTTTTAGTGTGCAGGGCTTTACAGCCTCCATTTTAACTCTGCAGCCTGAACTCTTAGAGACTTTCTGGATATAGTGAGACCTTGATTGTGGGTCCTCCCAGCCATCTAAGTCTTCTTTCAGGGCACTGTGATTCTGTCTCCTCTTGAGCAAAAATCAGCCCATCCTTTCGACCCTCTTATGGGTCTGATCCATAATGGCCACAGCCATATCACAGCACCATTGCTTTTTGCCCTATCCAGTGTTTAGCCCCCAGAATGTGCCAGAGGTACTTGTGGAATTTTATGAGCAGGAGCCTGGGGTATACTTGGAGGGGTATTCCTGCAGCCTGAGGGTGAGGAGATTTGATGGTACCTGTCAGAAATATCTGGAAGCTGGTCTAGGATTGCTCCCACCTCTCTGTATGCCCCTTCTCTTCCCCAGCTTCAGTGTCTCAGGGAAATCAGTGTTCCCTTTCTGGGGCTTTTCTTGACTGCCAGTACTGTGTGACAAACGGATACTTTCTCTGCCTGTTCCAGCCCTGGGTTCAACAGGGACAGGAATGGAGGAGATATCTCTACCCTGATTTGCAAAGGGCCCCCAGAAGTAGAAATGGGACATTGCTTCCTGGGGCTGACAAGGAAGGTCTGGAATTGGGTCTGTGGGGTTGGAACTGGAGGAGCTGGCTGACAGAGGGCACCTTGAGACCCTGGTCCCCCAGGAAGGATTCATGTTCTAGGGAAAGTGGAGATCCTCTCCACAGAGGCTGGGTGCCATACTGCTGCCTCACTGTGAGGGTAGTAGGCCTGGGATGTGCTCCCTGGTCTCAGAAGCTCCTGGTTACCTCTCCAGAGAGGCTGTGGAGTGTGGCAAAGACAGCAGTGTAGGACCGCACTCACAACGCTGAGGGGCTCTCTTGTCCTGCCTAAGTTTGCACCATGACCCAACTGCCTGTCCAGGGGGTCGGGTCTTTGTCCTGTTTGAGTTGTGCAGTCAGTGTCCTAGGACTTTGCCCCTTTCAATCCTGCTTGCACTGCCTGACTAGGGAGGGACCGTGGGCTGGATTTCTGCTGACCTTAGCAGTGGGACTATTTTACGTTCTAGGAATTTCCTGTTTCTCTATGCTCCATAGCTGATCCTCAGGAACAATCTTTTGGCTGCCCCATGAAGTTTAGGGACCTCTGTTAGCTGCATGTTAGTGATATTAGAGGGTGGTTGGGCCTATAGATCTGGGAAGGGGCCCAAGATATACAGCAAATCTGGTATTCCGAACTTGCCACCTAAGTCCCTTTTGTCAGAGATCTATCCATCAATGTCCAGTGTGCCAATTTGCCTCATTTCTATGTTCTAGTGGTGAGAATCCAACAACCAAAGTACCTTCTTCCCGACCCAGAAGACTGCCATACCCTAAGTTCTCCTCTACAGAGCTTCCTTGGTGTTCCTGGCTGGTCCTCTCACCCATGGCACCCCAGGTAACCTTCTGGAAGTCTTTCGTGGGTGGACATGCCCAGTCTGGAATGGAAGTCTCAAAGCCAAGAGGCACAGAGCTGCCAAACCACACCAAGTAGACTTCCCTGCATGGGCTACCTACATGGACAACAGTTGTTAAATAGGTCATGGCTGTACTGTGGGAGCTGCTTGATCTTGCCTGGATACTCAGTTTTCAAGTTTAAAAATAGGACCAGAATGTAACTCAGTTGATGGAATGTTTGCTTAGCATTGCACCAAGTCCTGGATTCAATCCTCAATGCCATGTAAACCGGATGTGGAGGTACATGCCTGTAACCCCAAAACGTGGGAGATAGAAGCAGGAGGAATAGGAGTTCACAGGCATCTTCAGTTACTTAGTGAGTTCTAGGGCTATCCTGAGCTACATGAGACTGCCTCAAAAATCAAACTAACTAAATAAGAACACATCTGTGTTAGTGGAGTGAGGAAGGTGAGAGCTTGGGGAGCTAAAGAAAAGTAAAACCAGGAAACATGGCTCATACTCCATGGGCTGGTGACTGTCAGGGTTCATCAACTGGAGGTGAGGGCTGGCGTGAAGCATGTGGCCTTTCTGACACAGCCTTTCTTTTCTGGAACTTTCCCCAGAGTTTACAGACACCCTGTTTACCTCTTCCCTATTTTCTGCAAGTTTCCTGGATGGGAAGGGAACCCTGCCCTTAAAGGACAATGTGTTCTTCCAGCACTGTCTTGCTTCCTTCCCTGGCTTTAGGGGAGGCTGAGTCCATCCCCATCTCAGTGAACACTAATCTTGACTGTACACACTGAGGCCCATGGGAGTCTGGACCCCATAGACTCTGCCGCCATTTTGAAAGTTCAGGTGGAAGAAAGATGAGCTGTTCTCCCTGTAGGTGGGGACTTCAAACTGCATCATGAGGGGTATCTACTCATTGGTAACACTAGCCCCCAGCATGCTGAATATTCTAGGCAACCCATTTCTGAGATAGTCACTGCTATACCCAGATTACGGTTTGGAAGCTGTCGTAGATCTCAAGCAGGAATCAGGCAGATGTGAATATACACCCTTCTTAAGACACTAGGGAGGCACTGGCCATGGAGGGAAGGGACTCAGATATAGATAAGGCATGAGTTTATGGACTCACAGGTCCTATATGAAGAGACCACACGGATTCCTAGCTTCACAAGGGGACTTAAAGCCCACTCCCCCAAGGAACAGACCCAGGGATCATACTCAAGAGATTGGCGGCCAAGGCCCTTCTTGCCAGTCTATTTCTAGGGCCCAGCCTGGTTCCCACCAGAAGCCTTACTAGGATGAGCTGGGCTGGGCCAAGGGAGTAGTCCCAGATTGACAAGAAATCTGGAGGACTCTCTTGGAGGACTACCCTTCCATGCCTTGTGAGACCAGGTGGCTAGAGATGAGGGGGGGTGGTCTTCTGCCAGTCCCAAGGCATTTTAGCCACCCAAAGAGGTTACCCCAAGGCCCACCTAGGCAGGTGGGGGTGGAAGTTTTGAAGTCCCATTTCCTGAAGACTAGTTCCCAGTACCTCTCTGTGAGCATCTACCCTTGACTTGAGAATAATATAAACCCTTAATCTTATTATCTCGACTCTCTCCACATCAGCCAAGTTTTGGTCCGCATATCTCTGACGCCTGTTGCCCTGCCTTGATCATAGGTTGGCAGCCCCTTAGACAGGGCTATGCCCACCCAAATCACAGACCACATGCAGTCTTAGTTAGGCAGTTGGATGGTGAAGCCTCACATTGAAGAAGGATAATACCTAGGACTCCCAGGCACCCAGGGAAAGTCTAGGGAGCTAGTGGAATGGATAGCCTCTAGCCTCGTGTGGAGCCTGCTGTGCAGCTGCACCCCCTCCTGCAGGTACAAACACATAGGAGGGGGAGCCCAAGGTTGCACAAAGCCCTACAGCCTGGCCTTGACTCCCGCGGCCCCCTCAGCCCCCTCTGGCCCCATGCCCACTGGGAAAACAGCTTTCTATCTCAGCTGCTTCTCATGAACTGCAAACAGCCACGTGGACCACAGGGCCCCTCTTGGCACACATGTACTCTGCCCCACGACCTGAGGGAGAGGGAGGCCATTCACCCTCTCCTAGGGGACAGTGCTGCCTGGTGAGAGGAGGGGTTCATGGCAGGGCAAAGCCAGGTTACAGCTCTCACCAATAGAGACCACTCGGCGGGGTGGGGACGGGGAGGGACTTGAGGGGACAGGAATTGTATCCAAGGCCTGCTCACAGGGAAGGGCTTTTGGGACTGAAAGAAAGCCAATGGGAGTTGGAATTTAGTGACAATTGGTAGGTTCCTTCCTAGTGTCCCCAGAAGGCTCTCTCTTGCAGTTTGCCATGCCAACTCTGTCTCCCTCCTTGCCTTTCACCCTCAGTGATCCCCTTCATTTTGTCTTCAGTTCTGACCGTATTTAAATGCGTAAACTTCAAGTGTTCCTGGGTATGGCTCACGGGTGATGGAGGCCACTGAACATGGACCTCTGGAGGAGGCAGGACAGAGGTCATCTGAGCCTTCTCTCTCTCTCTTTTCTCCTGCTCCTTAGCCAGCAGGGTTGCTCAGGTCTAAGGACCCTGTTGCTTTTCAGGGAACCCCATGTATCTCTACTCCCTATGAAAGTATCCTAGCTTCAGGTAGACCAGGGCTCTTTGCCCAGGCTGACTCATTCTGTCCAGGTCCCAGAAGACTCCTGGGAAAACGCAGCAAATCAGAACCCCAACAAACTGCTCCCATGGTGGTGGATCAGGGATTAGCATAGTTTACAAAGGCAAAGAGATTCCACTCAGCTGTCCTGGGCTACTGGTTCAGTGAGAAATACACCTATTCCTAGGGTTGGCTACCACTTTGGGGATTATAGCTTCTCTGGGGGAGGAGAGGCTTCCTTCTGGGTCACCATTATTCAAGTGGGCACTGGGAATCAAGAACTTCAACTCCCTTCTGTCCTGGTTGCTGGGATGGGGTGAGCTGTTAGCCTCTAGGAGAGAAAAGCAGGACTCAGGTCATCAGAAGTGCCCTTATAACTGCCGAGAAAGTGTGTCCTGCTTCAAGGGGAATCCCAAGGCTGTGTGGGCAGGGGTGGTCATCACAATGGCTTTTCTGACTATTCTCTGACCATTGGCCACCCTGCAAGAACTTAGTTTTAGGGTCAAAGAAGGCAAGTCTGCGAGGCTGGCGCCTCAGAGAGAGCCCCTCCCTACAGGCAGTCCTTCTAGAGTTCTCATCCAACCTGGTTCTGCTCTGTGCTGTACTTTTGACTCCATAACCATAGGCACAGGCTGCAGGCCTCTATGGCCCCAGGGCCTCAAGCTGCTTTCCGGAGGGAGAGGGAGGAAGGGTCTGCACACCCTCTGGCCAGGGATGCCTAGAGGGAAAGAGCTGTCCCAGGAGCTCAGAGGTGGGTGAAAGAGTAGGAGGCACCAGGATGTTACAGAGCAGCCTCCACCCCCAAGACCCTAACAGTGGGCCACTGTGTGGGCCGAATGAGGTGGGGGCCCAGGCAGGGTCGCGTCCCGCTCCATAAACCCTGGCCAGCCGGGAAGCTGCAGACATGGTGGTGTTGACACAGGAGTGAAGTCACCAGCAGCCAATGGGGAGCCTGTTCAGGGCTCTGTGTACACCTCCCTTAGTCCCATGGGCTCCACCACGCACGCGCACAACCTGAATGCCACCTGAATAAACCAGTCTTTCCCAGCCTTTCATGGGGCCCCACTGTTCCCCCAGGCCCCATCCCTGGCAGCACTACCCCAAGCCCTCCGCCCATGTGAGGTTGGGACAGTGTACAGTGGGAACTTATATTCTGAGCCTGTTCTTTCTCAGACGCATGGACCCCAGAGTCTGACACCAGGCACCAGAACCCTACCAGTCACTTTCTTGTCGTTTGTGGCCCTACCTAGTGAGCACTGTACCCCATGATCAGCCCTGGGAGTCATCTTCTTCCATCTATCCCCTGGCCTAGGCCTGGCGCCTGGCGGCCTGGCCTGATGCACGTGCTGGTTCTACACTCTTGTCCAGAACTCTATATGTATGTGCTTGGAGTTTCCCCTGTTCTCAGATCTCTCACAGTCCTTCCTTTCATTTCTCTCCCTAGAAAGACAGGAGTCTAGGCTTTCTCATATAACCCTTTCTCCCAGATCGGTGCTCACAAGGCCCTCACTCTGACTCTCCATAGCTCTCTACTGCCTTTTTCCCTGGCTCAAGGTGGTGGTTTTTACCAAGCCCCTTCTCTTCCTCACTGTCATGCCTCTCTCATGTGACCCCAGATCCTTGGGATCTCCCGTTCAGGAAGAAGATATCTGCAAAGTCAGAAGCCCAGGACCTCTCCATGGACCTGCTACCAACCTCTCCCTGGTGTCTGCGTGGTGTCCCATCCTTGGGGACCTCCCTCTTGCACCTATAGCTGTTTTGGGGGTTTGGCATGTACTCATCTCAGAGGTGTTGCACAGAGGGTGGGGGCAGGAGCCTCCTTGTACTTGGCGCCTGTACTTGTTTATGGGTCCAGCCCCCGCCTCACACTGCTCCCTGTGGCCCGACTGCCCGCCTGCTGTCTTGCCAGGTGTGGGGTGATGGAGCTGGGCTCCCTAAGGACAAGGAGCACAGTGTCTGCTTTATTTGCAGGCTCGCGCTGACAAGGAACAGAATACCCACAGTGACTGCTTCCAGGAAACGGCTGCGGGCGGGTGGGAGCCTGAGGGAGAGCAGGCCCCTTCCCAGCAAGCCTTTGCAGGTGGGCTTCCAGGAAGGGCCCCCGCCGGCTCCCCTCAGCCCTGGAAAGGGGCCAACAATGTCACCAGGAGAGGGGGGAGGAGGAGAAAGGAGAGGAGAGGGAAGGAAAGGAAAAGAAAGAGGGTGGGTAGTCTTGCTGAGCCAGCCTGGCTACAACAGCCTGAGGAGAGGCCAGAACTGACCACAACTCCTTCCAGAACCTTCCGTTCCCCTTTCTGGAGATTCATACAATCTTAGAGAAGGCCCCAGTTCCTCATGACACGCACACGCACACGCATGCGCACACACACACACACACACACACGCATGTGCCCGCACACTTACGCACGCACGCCCACTTACGCAGCACGCACACTTACGCACGCACACGCAAATAATAAGTCTTCTGTGAAGAGCTAGGATCAGGCGGGAAGGGGACAGACAGACTTCGAGCCCAGTTTCTGGTTTTCGTTAGGTGCTGGTCTGCAGGGCTGGAGAGGGCAACATAAATCTCTCTACTGGACTGGACTCCCAGCCTTGTGGCTTCTCTGGAAAGGAGACCCTCCTTGTGCAGTTTGGCTAAGGGGAGGCCAGCCTCTGCAGTCCCACACCATGTTTGAGATTCTACAGGGTGTACTGCAGTCAGACCTGCAGCTCCCCCCCCTCCCCTCTTGGGGCCTAAGAGGCCTCCTTCCCTGCACAGTATTGGAATGTTCTCTACTCAGTGGGATAGCAAATATTCTGACTGCTGTCCCTCCCCCATGGCCATGATTCCTGCCTGAAACGTGCTCTTGGGTTATTCATTTCAACCTGAGACATGAAACCACAGACGCCCAATACAGTCAGACTCAAGGGTGTACTTTCCTGGAGACACTGTTCCCACACACGGGGCCTTGACCACACACCCCCCCACAGAGAATCCTGAAAAAGGACAGAACCTCAGCCTGAGCTTCAGCCTCAGCACCAATCCCTGGCCAATTGGTCAGCACACAGACCGGGGTATAGGTGAGGCCACGTGGCCCTCAGACACACAGACACACTAATCCACAGCACGTGGGACTCCAGGGACAAACCCTGAGACAAACTGTGGCCACACTACCTGATAAGGACTCTCTAATGAGCTACTCCAGTCTCTGTCCAACCTAAACTTGTCACTGAAACATAGCTGGGGAAGGGGGTTGGGTGTGTGAGGACCCCTGTAGTTCTGTGCTTGCAGGGTGGGGGTTGTGCTGGGGACCCTGGGCCCCATGAAGATTTGAAACATCTCCTCCCAGGCTGTGCCGTGCTGAGCAGCCAGCCCCTCCCCACCCTCCCCACTACCCACCCTGGCTGGGGTTTGGGGATGAAATTCAAACCCCTGTTAGCTTCTCAGCACGGGGGGTGGGGGGGTGGGTTGAAAGTGCCTTTGGGTGGCAGGCTTGGAGCCTGTCTAGCAGCCCTCTCTAAGCCCCTTTTCTAAAAAGCAGGAAATCGGGTTGGGCTAAAGGTAAACACATTCCAAACCATGGGCTGATGGAGGGGCTGTGCTGGCTGGGGGCGTGGGGGGCTGGGCCACCTCTGTTTTCCCAGCCCCCACCCCTGGGCGAGGCTCTTGAAGCCCAAGACTCACAGGCACACCTGTTTGCAGAGCTACGGTGATTTGGGGGCCTGTACCTTGAGGTCCTGCCCCCATACATGCCCATTCCAACCGATTCTCTTCAGGGGAGCTCCTGGCTCCAGATATCAGAGCTTCAGAACCTTCTTCATTAAATAAAGGAGGTGTGGATAAACCCACAACAGACCCTGGCCCGCGTCATCCTCACCATCTGCCGCACTGACAGGACTGGTGCATGGAGGCATCCACTGCGGACAATTCCTCCCTTGCCGTACTGGCACCCCCATTTCTCCAAATTTGTCTGGGTAGAACTCCAGAATGGTAACGTGTGATTCCAGCACCCCACACCTCAAAGTCTGGGTGCAACTCAGTTTTAGCATGCTAGACTTTCCAGGTGACCAGGAAAGCAGGGCCTAGAGGAGGCAGCTCATGTCATTTCTGAACTCCCTTTCCACTCTGTGACTCTTTTTCTGTGTCTCTAGACAGACTCTGGGCCTTCTTGGGTGCTCTTACCCCAATGGTCAACGTTCATCTCCTGGGCTACCTGCCGCACTGTCCAGCTATTCCAGCCGACGTCTCTGGTAAGGTAGCTTTTGTTCTGAGCCTGGCTTTTGCAGCACTGGATGGTCAGATGTTTATATTAAAGGCTGTAGATGCCACCATCCATGACACATAGTAGATGGCTACTTGGCAAGTCACGGGGCGAGGTTCTTAGGAAGATGGACATCATCTGACTAGAAGATTTTGAAATCCTCTATGGATATGAACAGAGAAACACCCACATGTAATTACGTCCAGTGGGTCCCAACCACCCTGTCCTAGCACAGGGAGACCACAGTGGTCCCCTCCCAGCAAATTCGAGGGCCAAATGATGATGAGAAAAAGGGTTGTGGAGGGTGCAGAAGAGAGACCAGGCATGTGGTGAGGGTGGGGAGGAGCTGGCCCACTGCCCAGAGAGGGTATGGGGTGGAGAGGGTGGGTGTTCCTAACAGTCAGTCTTGTCTGGTCTTTGTCAGCCGGAGGAGATTTTCTTGACTGTTGTAAGCAGTGGAACTGGGGGAGGGGGATGAGGGCCAAGGACCCAGCCTCATTTCTAAGAGCTGCTCTTCAAGTCCCTTCCCAGTATTTGTACAGCTAAGAGTCTAGGAGCTAGATGGTAGGAGGCTCAGAGACAGAGGGGTCAGCTCAGCCCATTGCTGTCTATGAGGACACTAGTCACACCCCCATGGGGTGCTATGCTTGCACCCTAGGAAGCAAGACCCCAAGAACAGCCCTACATCTACCTGCCTTAAACTCTGACCTCCTAATGTTCTTGGGTATTCATTGTACCCCATGTTCTACACTGCAGTTACGCACAGACCTGTGCATGTCCCTACGTCTCTGCTGTGGCCCTTCAGCTCCTACCCACAGCAGACAGCAAGGGAAGATACCACTGCTCGCATCTACCTGGGCTCCAGCACAGAGCTCAGCGGGCAAACCATGGGCCTCCTTATGTGGCTGTGGCCTCCCCAGCCTCAAGTATGGCTGTCTACCCCTTATGAGCCCCACTGCAAGTCAAATTCACTTTACAACCTACATTATGCCGCCGGATTTGGGGCTAGTACGAGAACTCAGGGAGTTATCCAGGCAGGGCTGAGCAGCAGTGTGGAATCCAGAGGTTTCTGGTTGGGGTCCAGCATCTCTCACATTGTGAAGGATGCCCTTCACCTCCCAGCCCCCCTCTTTTTAGGGAGCCTCCCCACAGTCCTGCCTCTGTCTTCACATAGCACTGTGCCACTCTCCACTTGTGATATCTACTCCTCTGCCCATTCCTCAGGGACCCCTTCATAGTCACAGGCCCCTTCCAGACCATAACTTCTTGGCATCTCACGAGCCCCTCCCTGTATGCCTCATATTCCCCCATCCCAATGTCCCACTTTTTCATAAGCCCCTCCTATCCACTATTTCCCATTCCACCCTAGAGGCCCTCCCCATTCCATGATCTTCTTCATTCTGGGTGCTATACCCCACCATGAGCCCCCTCCCTGTGTGCCTCTTGTCCCCCATCCCAATGTCCCACTCTTTTTTTATAGGCCCCTCCTATCCATTATTTCCCATTCCATTCTAGAGGCCATTTCATAATCTTCATTCTGGATGCTTTACCCGTTCCTCTTCCCTCCCTTTTATCCCCCTTCCCTCCCTCATTTCACCAAATTCCCCCCAAAGTGAGTCGCAGACATCATGATTCCCTGAGACCAATGACTGTAACTGTATTTATTGATGGACCCAAGACCTCTGGTGAGGCCCTGGTGGGGAGGGACAAAGGATGAAGTAGGGCTTGTTGAACACTTTATGATGGAACTGCTTCCAGACTAGGCAAGAGGAAGGCAAGGCCTCAAGCACACGGCCACACCCAGTTGCCCCCAGACAGAAGTGGGTGACAGGGAGGCACTGGGGTAGCATGGCCAAAGGGGCCCTGCACATTCCCTGTACACATTCACACAGAGAGACACAAGGCAGTCTCCGGAACTCCAACCAGTGCAAACGACTTAGTGCAAATTGAATTCAAAAGGGGTGGGTGGGGAAACAGAGTCACGGATGCTTTGAGTCTCTCAAGCAAAGAAAAAAAAAGGAAAGAAACAAAAGGTTGTAGGAAAGGATGAAGAAGACAGGAGGGAGATGGTGATGGATCCATCCTGGGGTAGAGGCTTAGTTCCAGGATGATGTGGGTGGTGGTCTCCCAGGCGAGGGCAGAGTTGGCCATGAAGATGGAATTTTAGGGGTGGGTGGGTGCTGTAGGTTTGCTCTTTTAAGGTGTCAACACCGTCTGTTCCTTCAGCTTCACCTGCATAGAGAAAAACAGAGAAATGAGTGGGGGCCAGGAGTGGGGAGGACTTGGCAAGCTTCCAGAAGGGTGCCCTGGCTCACCTTCAAGCCGATTCCTGAGGCAGGTTGTGTAGTGGTTCTAAGTGCAACATATTCTTGGAGAACTAGACGGACTTAGAGTCCCCGGATTCAAAGGCCCAGACATGAGCTGGGTAGCACCATTTCTGTGGGTGGGAAAGAATGATGTCCCTGGGCTTGGCAAACTGCCATGCCCCACCCACATGGGGCAAAAGAGTCCTTACCTTTCATCTTGTGGGTTCTAGGTAGGGGGAGGAGGATCCAGAGAGCAGCAAAGATGTGTTAGCTCTTTGGGAAAAGTAAAAGAACAGACGGCTTCTGTGGCAGTGCCCCACGGCGCCAGCCCATGGTGTTCTGCAAATGACAGAATCGGGTGTGAGTGGGTGGGCAGCTAGATGATTGAGAGTGCTGGTTCTGTGGCAGGGAGGATGCTCACCAGGAAGGCTGGATGACTGTCCTTCTGTCCTCTCCATCACACCGGACCATATAATATCTTTCTGTCAGGATTGACCACACCTGTCATCCTGGCCTTCAGTGACTGGCAGGCACACCCACCTCTGGCTGGAGACCTGGCTGTGGGGAAGAAAAGAAGACATTAGTAGAGTGTACCCAAGTGGGAGGAGACTGGTGACCACAGGTGAGATGGACACTTACCCTAGTCTCCAGTCCGAGCTCTCAGAGGCACCGATCACTGCTCTGTCGCTGCCCGCAAGGCCCTCCTTGGCCACGGACTCTGGAGGCCAGTGCCTCGCTGGCTCACCACCCCAGGTGCTTTGCCTCGCTCTGCCTATGCCCCAATCTCCCTCCCTAGAAAGCTCACCCATTCTGCCCTGCCTGCCTAGCCTTGTCTGGCTTCATCCTGTGCCCTTGACTCCCCTGGAAATGTTCTGTCTGTCATGCCAGACCCAGGGGCTGAGCGGTTAGGGCATACAGTGCACCAAGTCCACTGTGGGCCCTTTCCGCGCCAGTCCCTGGGCCGCAGTGCCACGTGGGAATGGTGTGTCTGCAGGCTGAACCCACTGCAGCCTCCTTGCTGTTGAAATCCCCCTGGAGTCCAACACCTGCAGCCCCCCCACTCCCCTCCTGATGGCATCCTGCTATGTTGCCTGCGCACTGCCTTTCTTTCCCACTCTCCGGCCTTCGAAGCTCTGGCAAAGGCCTCGGAAAGCCCTGCCAGAGCCACTCTTGAACCTACTTCTAAATGAATTACAGTGGGTGGGATGTGGTGGCGGCTGGGGACCCATCTATGTCTCATGACCCCACCCTGCCCTGTTTGACCCCAGCCTGGAATGCTTCTATTCTTGCTGGATTCCGCAGCCTCTGCCACTGTCTCCAAGGTCACCTATCACCTCCCTGGAGTCAGCAGCCTCAGTCTTTACTGGCAGCCCTGCGTCCTCTTCTTCCTTCCCTCTAAATGCTCTGTCCACTCCGGGGTGGCCAATGGTCCCCCAGCTTTGTTCTGTCTCGGCTCCCCCCCGAGACGATGTCTCCTTTGCTAACTGTTCTGCCTCTCCTGTGCCACTCTGCTGGGAGGCCAGCCACTTCTTCTCACTGGCCTGCTTTCTAAACCTTCTTTTAGAAGGTCAGCATAGCGAGGCCCAGAGAGAAGGAGACTCACCTGCCCAGCAGACGGCGGTCCTCACCTGCCCACTGCTGCCAGCTATACCTCCACTGCCAGGTCTGGGGTCGAACCCTTCCCATCAGCTCCCCTTTATCTGACCAGCTGCCACGTCCTGTAACCAAAAATGACCGGGATGAATGTCTGGCTCCCCATTCCTCACTAACCCTAGTTCAGGCCCTTCAGCCCCACACCGATGTCTTCCAGCCTCTGCAATGCCTGGGAGCTACACCACGCTCCTACCAGGCTCTCAGGTCCCGCGGCCTCTGCACTGCCTGAGCTAGCCCCTCTGCCCTTCACCACTTCTGCCAGACTCCGGATGCCGAGGTGCTCC